>VYZP01054107.1:5241-18975 GCA_013400635.1 Hypocryptadius cinnamomeus
TTCCGTATCCATCTCCATCTCCAGCCTCACATCCATCTGCATGCCCTCTGGGCAGCCCACAGTCTCTGCCCACACTCTTTGCTGCCTTCTTGAAGCAGCTTCCAGCATCAGTGGCCCTGCCCAAGCCACAGGCAGGTGTGCCCTGCACACTTGAGCCTGGACTTTGATTCCTGGTACACCTTTGGCATCAGCACATCCCACCCACTGAAGTTCCATGGACTTTAGGCCTCCTCAGTGGGGAATGAGGACTTGGAAGAGGATCCATTTGCCCATTGACTATTCTTTTAAGAAAAGCAGGTACACTGGTGGACACAGAGGCACACTTTCAGGTCTTGAGGGAACTTAGCAGCTCACTTCAAAACTAAGCAGGGGCTGGGAGCGATTTCTGTCTTCTTCCATCCAGTTTAGCTTAGTTAGAGGAAAGGATTTGAGAGAAAAAGGTGTGGTCGTTAGCAAGCGAGGCAGGAAGTTCATAAGCCGTTGTGAGACAGACAAGATCACTTGTGAATCCAAGAAAATAATCTGGAGAAGAATTGTAGGGAAAAGTGAAGTGTATCAAAGAGTCTCTACCTCTGTGAAATCTGTGATTTTCAGTATCCAGCTGAGTAGTTATAGTACTTTACATAAATGAACTCCCATTCTGATTACATTTGCTCACAACAGTATCCCACCCTATCTATTTTCTAGGAAGATGTTTTACTTACAGGGAGAGTGTGGCAAGTCATTTCCCATCATTTGGTTGGGAATCTCTCTGAGTGAGAGAACACTCCTTAAAAAAAGCAACAAGCCATTCTCCATGTTTCCCTGGGGACAAGAAGAGGAGGGTTGACCCTGCAAGTAAGAAGATTCCAGATAGGTATTAGGAGAAAGGCCAGTGGCCGAGTTAGGGCAAGACATGCGGTGCCTATCCCAGGAGATTTTCAAAAGGAGATTAGAGAAATCTCTGTAAGAAATTGGCCATGTCTAACTGATCTTGCCTTGGGGCAGGGAAAATGAAATGCCTTCTGAAGCTCTCTTCCAGCCTTGTTTTCCATTTCTCCTCCTACAAAACACCTTCAAAGAGCTGTGATGTCTTTCTTTCCTGTGCTCCCTCAAGGAGCAGTTGGGAAGCTGTCTGTCCACTCAGCAGAAAGTTGCCTTTCAAACCCTTGAACACATGAGCTGGCTGCCATCTATTGTGACCAAGACTCTGAAAGAGGAGATGGGTAACTCGCAGTCCCATGAGATTACCAGCCAGCAGGGGATTTCTTGGATGTGTGGAGCCTGCTCCTTTACTTGTGGAGTGAGAAATGTTTGTGTATTTCACAGATACCACCCAAAAAAACCACCCGGGGGAGCAATTATGATGCCTATGGCTGGGTGATGTTTATGATCAACAAAATTGATTGGGGTAGTTCTCAGAGAAGCAAACCCAAGATGAAAGATTCCATATCATATTACCAACCACCTAACCCAAGTGAGCCAACACTGACAGACACTCTTTGAAAACACATAGAATTCAATGATTTTGGCTAAACTACCACATCCATGGCAAATTACAGGCTGTCTATTGGAAAATATCTCCTCTCAATCCTGCTATTTTTTGTTCTCCAGTTATGTTTATGTTCCCAGCATTTTTTCTTCCTGGCAAAGGCTCAGTATTTTTTCGGAAGGACTAAAGATAGGCTTTATCTCCACAGAATGCTATTTAGTGGTTGGACAAGGTTGCAATTAGACAGTGTGGTCCTCAATTCCACTGCAGACCTGTGATATCAAGCTTTCAGCATGACCTACAATATTGGATCCAGATCTGAGCCTTGCCAGACCAAAGCAGTGCAGAAAATCTGACTGCTGTTGGAGGCAAGTGATAAGTGCTGTGTGGTTGCAGGCTATCAGAAGCTGCTCCTTATCTGGAGTGTCTTCAAGGAGCTTGGAGAGGGATGGAGGAATTCACTGACTTTAAACTCTAATGGACAGGAGAATCCATTTCTGCCCATAAATGCACAAGAAGACCTGGGTGAGAAGTCTGGAAGTGAAGTGAAGTGAAGTGAAGTGAAGTGATCATACTTTACTGAAAACAGGGAAGCTCTGCCCAGAGGCACCAGGCTGGCTGTCAAAAGCTGTGTATGTGTGTTAGCCCAGCACTCAGCAAACCTCCTCAGGCAAAAACCAGCAGGGTTTAAAACTCTCCAACCTTTCCAAACAGTGTAGAAAGACTAGAGATGGAGCCAAAAATTTTCAGCAGAGATGTAAGTACCTGCTCCTTTTCTCAGTACTCTTGCACATTTGAAGCTTGATTTTTGTGTTTCATTCTGCTATGTCTTCATTCTTGATGGGCACAGGAGAAGTCACTTAAAACCCATGCTCACCATGGTACACATCCCACAGCAAACATTCCACAGCCTGGAGAGGTGAGCTGGGAGTTCATATTCGCATTTAGAAATCACTGATCTTCTTGGACAGAAGAGGAACCTCTCAGAGTAGGTGTTGTCCCATTAACTCATAACTGGTGCTGTGCTGGGACCTGTCCTGTGCCTTGTGGGGAGGGGCAAACACACCTCTCCCAGTCCTGTACTGTCTAATCATTTCCAGCTTTTGATGTGTTTATCCTCACATCACTTTGATATGGAGTTGGGGGTGAGAAATTGACACACGAAGTCTCAGGTCAGGTTATGAATGGATAGACACCTTGTCTCCATTTTAAAAATCCTGTCCCACAGAAATTACCAAAGAACGATAGAACAAGGATTTTTGCTCCCAAAACCCTCTCTAAAGGCACAGCACTACTCCTGACTTTTAAAAGCTTTTTCATAATTTTAATTTAGGGACATTTCCGTCCTAGACTTCAAAACATCTACAAAATCACATAAATATTTCTGAACCCAATGACACCCACAATCAAATTAAATGGAGTTTTCTCCATTATAGCTAAGGTTTCCTTAGCACACATGTCACTATGATATGTGTCTCTCACTGCATATGAAAAGGTCTGGAAAAGGAAAAAGAGAGTGCACTAAAATCCAGACCAATTAAATGAGAGTCATAGAATTATTTTGGTAGTATCTAAACTATTCAAACTCAATTACATTACATAATGAGAGACAGCTCCATTTCTTTCTATTTTTCCACAAATAACCAGGTTTTCTAAATCCTAACTCAGATTCCCTCTAAATAATCATAGCTCTCTTTAACAATACTGTCACATGTAAAAGAAGTACAGGGAAAAAAGAATTGAATAAAGTTATTAAGAAAGATAAACTTTTTAATCCATAATCTGTGCAGGCTGTATTATTTCTTGATGGCCACAGGCTTGTGTGAAAGCACACAGAAGGGATGAATGAGCCCCATAGAAAAGTTTCAGTTCAATCAGTTCAGCTTTCAAAGCCAGATGAAACCTTAAAAAGTTTCATTTACTTCAGGGAATTTGTGAAGAGAGAGATTCTCACCAAAGACAGCAATTTTGCGTTAACCTTTAGGTCAGACCAATGTTGCATTATTAGCATTATTTAATTAACAAAATTCATCCTTTGAAACTTTAAATATTTGCAAATTCACCCCCTATAATGACTTTCATTCATTATTATTTATCTAGGGCTGGAGTCAGCCTGTGGCAGCTCTTATTTCCCGCCGCAGGAACAGCTGGGGGAGACAATCCAGTCACTTTCTTTAGGTGTTTAAATGGGAGCAGAGCTCCTCCAGAAATCTGGCTGCAATTACGAGCATTATGTGCTTCGAAAATCTGACCCTCGCCTTCAGTGTCAGCGAGACGTTTCCCAAACCAGCCTGATGATAATGCAGAGTCACTCAGGCAGAGCTCTCCTGGCACACACACAGCAGCGCCCTGGGCTGGCATCACACCTCTCCAGGCCACCAGCCAGTGAGGGCCAGCAGGGCTCAGCAGCACAGGCACAGCAACCAGCCAAAGACCCCCAGCTGGCCACCAGACCCACGCCAATTCACCACCAAAAATGCTCTGTCATGGAAAACTCAGGGTTGTGTTAGGAGGAACCCAACGAGCATTCACTTTTGCTGTTTATTTTTTTAAAAATTCAAAATCTTTTACTTTAATTTTTAAGGAAATGCTGATTTTTTTGTCAGATTCCTCTGCCATCTTTCCAGGTTTTCTGGTTTGTATTATATTTTGTATTTTATATTTTTTATTTGTTTTGTATTACAGTTTTATATTATAATTTTGAAAAAAACACACTCAAAGTATGTCATTCAACTTAGAGACTTTTTGTTTTTCATTTGCAAGTGGTTCCTTCACCTTTGTCCTCATTCCTTTGGATGGCCTGAAGGAAAACACTTTACCTTTCTCCAGCTCTATTCTGTTGATGGTTAAAAGGGAAAGTGATGCTGATGTGCTTCACAAGTGCTTGGAGATTAAAGTGCTCACAATTCTGACAGATGGAGAGAGTCTATGGGTTTGTACACAGGAGCTAATAAAGCTTTCAGTACTGCACCCTGCCACCCTGTACCTGCAACACTTGGGAAAATATGCACTGGCGGTTTTTTGAAGCAGTGTTTCTCATACCAATCCATCTACCTGCCAAGTCTTCATGACCATGGGGAAGTAATTGAAACGTGCATGACTGGTTCCTGTGAGTACAGCAGCAGCAGGAAATTAATCTGGGTAATGACATCTCATAAATACTTGTTCTAAGCTCGAAAATCACCATTTTTCTGTCTCTTTCCTCTGCCTCTTCCTCCTACATCAGAGTCACATGGCAAATCTGGAGATGAGTTTCATCCCCCTTGTTGGTATGAGTGTGAGCAGGTTTTAGGGAGAAGCAGAGAAGGGCAGCAGAAGGCTTGGCTCATCATTGTGCCACCACACAGGGGCAAAAGCAGTGCCAGGAAGGGGCTGGTGAGTTTTGCATAGACTGAGTGTGAGAACTGAACATTAAATGAGGCGGCAAATGAATCAGATAGATGGGTACATGCACTTTCTCTGGAAAAGCCATGTTTCTCCTGTGAGTTTTAATAAAGCCCTTCTAGAGTGGGCACCCCAGAGATGGGGCTGGACTTTCTCCTGCCAGAGGCAAATCTTTCAGGGAGGACTGCATGGATGTGCACCTACAAGCACCAGTCCTGCCTTGGAATGCCAGTGTGGGCACAAACTCTGATGTCCCTTTCCTGTGCAAGCTGTTCCTGCATCCATCCTTGCCATCCTGCCTCTGGAATCCCCCCATCTGCTTCCAAGAGCCAGCAGTGTTGGCATTTTGGTGGAAAGTACAAGAAACCCTCTAGTGGACACTCAGAGGGAGCGGGTTTGGGCTCTGAAGTGTGACTATTTTTATTGCTTTTGGGATTTTATGCCATTTTGATGTTGAAAAGACTGTTCTTCTCTAGGGAGACACCTAAATCCTTATCACGTGGGGATTTTTTGTGCTTTCAGCCACAAATCAAGCCAATGCCCTGAGCTGGGCACAGATACTTGTCTCACCAGGGTTGGAAGCTGTACCATGGGTAGTGAAGGCCAAGAATCATAGAAACACAGAATCATTAAGGTTGGAAAGGAATTCTACCACCATCAAGTCCAAGCATTAACTGAGCACCAGCGTGTTCACCACTGAACCATGTCCCCCTAGCACCCCATCCATACACACTTTCTGAACATTTCCACAGACGGCAATTCCACCACTTCCCTGGGGAGCCTGTTCCACCCTTTCAGTGGAACTTTTTCTAACATCTGATCTAAACCTCTCCTGCTGCAACTTGAGGGATTTCCTCTTTTCTTATTTCTTGTCACCTGGGGGAAGAGGCCAACCCCCACCTCACTAGAACCTCCTGTCAGGGAATTGTTGAGAACGTGAAGGTTGAATGAACCTCCTTTTCTCCAGGCTGAACACCCCCAGATCCCTCAGCCATTCCTCATAAAACCTATGCTCCACACTCTTTTCCAGCTCCATTCCTTACTTGAGACATGCTCCAGTACCTCCACATCCTTCTTGTCGTGCAGGACACAAAACTGGACACAGAATTTGAGGTACAGCCAGGGGCCAATATCCAGGTGGCAATGTGGGGACCTGGGCTGCTCTCTGCTAGCTGCAGACTAAACAGGGGATTTTTAGAGCTACTCAGGCATGTAACTACATAAGTACCTAAGATTTCCCCTCAGCATCCTTTCAAATCCAAATACCTTTGAGATTTTCCTGAAAATCTTTTAGTAGTTTAAGAGCCTTTATAGCTCATTCAGCATTAGGTAAGAGCATTGCCAGGGTCCCAGGCTGAAGCATTATCTCTCAGGCCAATGGTAAGAGCTGCATAGGATAAGGATTTCATCATATGAAGTTTCTAGTGTTGCAAAGCCCAGCCTTTCCTGGTCATCTGAATTCCTGCAGATTGTATTTTTGGCTGAGCAGGGTATCCTTTACTGTGACATACATTTGTCTGAGCTGCTGCTTCCTCCTAGCCTAAAGCCCTCCTAGAAAAGCCAAGACTATCAGGGTGCCTTCACACTGAGAGCAAATGCAAAATCTGCAAGGCTCTGACTGTCCTTTATCCAGCAGGGAGCTGGTGATGAGCAGCACCACAGCTCAGCCCCCTCATCCTGCAGAGGGGATGCTGCAAAGAGCCACTGCTTTGGACGCTGCAGGGGCTGAGGCCTGCGCAAAAATGCCAGATAGGTTTTAGCTTGGTGTCTCAGAGAGTTGCACACTGTTCTCATGTGCTAGTCTCCACACCTCCTCTACTCCAGCAGCAAATGAAGAGCTGGAAGTTTCTTTGGTGGTGCTTGTCCATGATACACAATGCACAGGCCTTGAAGTCAAAAAACAGCTGGAGGTGTCCAGACAGGAGTGTCACTGGTGGAGCCTTGGCAGGGCCCAGAGGTGCTGGCACAGTGAGCTGGGGGTGCTGCTGGAGGAAGAAGAGGCTGAAGCAGAAGATAATTAGTGCTCCAAGTGCAGCTTGGATTTGCCACTTTTTGGTAACCTCAAAACCCTTCTCTGTTCTGTGCCCATTCCAGAGCTGGCCCTGGGTGCCAGACTAGCTCAGCAAAGGGCTCTTGGCTTGGGGCTCCCCAGGGAGATGGAGCTTTGTCTCCTGGTGTGCAGAACCTCATCCTCCTGGTGCCCATGGAAACCAGACTCCCAAAGCACACCTGGGACATCCTCTGCATGGCCACCCTTCCCTCTTGCTGCCCATCCTTTGTCCATCACCCATGGTCCTTTGACTTAGAGAGTGAAAACATTCCTTTTTCCATCTCTGGGGGCATTCCTGCCTCCCCCAGGCTGTGTGGGGGGACAAGGGCCTATTTCAACTCTTTTGAAAACAGCTGCTCCAGTGTGGGCAAAGTATTTAAACTGCATTGCAGTAGTGAGTCAGACAAAGTGAAGCACCACACCTCTGTGCTCTGTGGCTGGGGCTCCTCTAGAGGAAGCAAAAGGTGTTTTTTCCTCTTTGAGTTTGTTCCTGAATTTTATCCTATTCCTATTTTAAGCAAATACATATGCTTGTCCAAGTAGGTACAGCAGTCTGCTGCACCAGAGCAGACTTAACAGGGGTCTCTTAGTTTTGCAAAGGCATTAAGGTGGCGAGTGAGCTGCCATGGCTCAGTGAGAACCTTAGAAAGGATACTTGTCAAGTATAAAATAATGTTAACAAATTAGAGCAATTAAATTTAGGATGTGGCATGTCAGAAACCAAAGAAAAATGCAGCTGCTGGCATCACACTGGGGTGCATTTGTCACATAATGTCAAGGGGAATCCCTATAGATAGAGAGATCTTTCACTGCTCACAGAAAATGAAAGTTTCATGGCCCTCACAGGTTATAAATGGGACCGTTGTTGACTTCCTTCATGCAAAGCTTGCCTGCTCCCCAACAAAATCTCAACAATCCCAGAAAAAAATTGACTCAAGTAGATTTTTTCCCCATTGAGACTCACTTCTCAGGCACAGCCATGTTCTCTCCCAGCCCGTGCTGCAGTCAAAGTGCCTTTTGTACGTCCCTCCAAAATAGTTTATTCTTCTCTAGCAAACAACATCATTTAGCACTAGCTGAAGGAGCTGAGCGGTCTCAAGTTAGGAAAACCAGATGTATTTGAATCATCTGTCAAAATCAGAGGCCAACACTTGATCTATGGCAAGGTAATGAAAAGAGTCACTCATTCATTAACAGTGTGGAGCCGTAGCAGCGCTGCAAATCACGGGGTGGGATATTGTATGAATGTGTCAATGTTACTGATATCCAGGGGCCCGTTACTGAAACATGCACTGATGAAAGGCTTCATGTGTGCACCCAGAAACAAGCCAATAAAGTCCTGCTCCTTGCAGGAAAACAAAAACAAGATCTGAAAAGGCAGCACAGAGCTAGAACAACAGTCTCCTGTTACCCTTTTTTGCTATCACTGGAGCAAGACACTGGACTTGAGAGACCTTTTTTTTATTATTTTTCTAAACATTTTTTACAGACTTAACAGCCTACCTCCAAGGTCATGCCATCAAGAGGCCGAAGTGATGACTCAGATGCCATCAGTGAGTTTAACACCCTGTCTTGTGCTGTTATTTATAGCTGGTTTTATTGCCGTGTTTTTGAGGCCCCAGCTGAGGCAGAACCTCCGTGCATGAAGTCTTATACAAACACACAGGGAGGACTGCCCTGGCCAAGGGCTCACAGTCTGTAAAAGGGGGCTGCAAATTGCCTCTGGGGTATGGCCAGTGGCATACAGGACATTTCCAGGAGACACAGCGAATCATCTCTGCAGCCTGGAGGAGACACTTCCTTGTGCAGACAAGAAATCACCACCACAATGACAAATGGGGGTGCCAGTGAGAGGGAATGTACAGGGGAAACACTTGGAGGCATTGGCCAGAAGTCTGCACTCAGAGGCAGATTAGACACCATCCTGTGTTTGTGCAATGGATCATCTTGATTGATGGCATTTTCTTCTCTATCTGTGAGCTGAAGTTCGATTTCTCTGGTCTGAATGCTGTGACCAACAGTGAGAAGGGTGATGAAGGACATGATCAAGGTCACACTGAATTAGAGGTTCAGACAGGAATAAAACCCAGACCTCCTCAGCCCCATCTAGATGCCAAGGCAAATAGTGCTGGAGGATGCAGATGGCCATTAATAAACACCCTCATGATATTCTTACAGGATTTGAATGGTCTCCTGATGAAAAGATTAGAAAATGTACAGAATCAGATCTGTAGCTAGCACCCATCAGACAAGCTAGCTTCTCTGTCAAAATTCAACACCAGCCTACACCAACTGAGGATTTGGCCCTCTATTCTTGGGAAGCTATTTACAGTGAAAGAATGTGCATACATTTAGGCAGCTTGCTCTTTTCTTTTTTTTATTTTAAGATCAAGATTCATTCCAGATTGGTAATTAAGTTTAGCTCTTTCAGTGACAGGAACTGCTCTGACAGTTGTAAATCATAATAATATACATTTCTGTACATTTGTGCCTACATGCTTGTGCATTTTTGCCGTTGTAGCTGAGAATACAGTCAGTGACTACATTATGCTGTATCTTGAAATTGTTTTTGCAAACAGACAGTGCTTGCATAGTGAAGAAGGCTGTGCTCTGCTAAAGATATCTTCAACTTCCTCACAGAAAACACTGTCCAGATATGAACATCTCCACCTAGGATGTTGGTCAGATCAGGCCTAACATTAGCCCAGGGCTACAAACCCACAATTAAGTGGTTGTTTCTCCTGACATGCTGCCCTCATGCTGCAGTGCATGCCCACTGCTCTGGGGAAGTTAGTTGCAAACTGGGGCTATTCTCCTGGGTGTAGGCATGGAGGCCAGGGAAGGCATCAAAGAGTTATTAAGAGCTGAGAAATGCTGTCCAAATCTTGCCAGGAGTGGTGGCAGATTGTTAAGTGAAAGGCAATGCATCCTACTGGGGCAGCTTGTCCCAGCTGGCAGCACCAGCTAACCAGGATTGTGTTCTCAGTGGGAAAAAGGAAAAGGTTGGGAGCAGCTCCTGAGCTGGGGCTTGTGCTAGCCACAATGTGAGGACACGCCTGAAAGAGCCCACCCGCCTTCTCAAACACGTGCTGCAAGGCTTACACTTGTGTTTGGATGCTGATCACAAGTAGAAATGCCGTCAAAATGTTGCTTTAGCTCTGGAAATTCAGCATAATTCAAAGACGGTTTTATGATGCTGCCAGCCCCAATTCCACTGATGGAAATCAAAGCTTCTCAAAAAACCAAACAACGAGTGACAGCGTGCCAGGTTTAGTCTTCCTAGGTGGTGGCACTGCTTGCTGAGTCTAATCTGTGGGCATGCAGCAGAAATTCTCCACAGCTTCCCATTTGGCTCTAGGCACTGATGGACACATCCTTGAACCCCACACAACCCAGTCTGCTCGTCTCTGATAGATCCACATGATAAAATCCAGCTTTGGTGGGGTTTATTTTCATCCCTCTAATGAAAGTGTTTTGATTCAGTTTGCAGCATGGTTTAGAGAGCAGGAAATTTAAAACCAGCTCAATGCGCTGTCAGCTTGAACACAGTGATTTGCTGTCAGCCCACCCAAATGGGGTGCAGGCTGGTGAGGGATGGAAAAGGCAGTTTGGGGTCTTCAGAAACATTTTCCTCACTATAGCAGTGATTCCTTCTCAAAGACCAGTCATCTAAAGTACTTCTCCCTAGCTGTGGCTGAAAGTCTGTCAAGCAATTCAGTATTCCCAAAAACTTGACTGAGATGCTACTGCAGGCTCAAAAAGTGCAAGTAAATGCAGCAGGATTGCTTGAATAGGAAACAGCAACGTTTACAATATGTATCAAACAGATTGGTATTTTTAAAAACTTTTGTCATTTAATGTGTTGATCAGGCCTCTCTATTCAGGCTCTACATGTTGCTCTTAAAGGGTTGGCCTCAGCAAATCACAGAGTTGGGGACATGGAGTTGAGTCACAGAGCTGAGTTGTGGTAGGTGAAGGAGGATGTGCAGGAGCTGAGTCTCCAAAAACACTTCTAGAATGCATGAGACATGGCCATGGTTGCTGGTGCTGGGCTGTTGGAGAGCTAAGCCCAGACTGCTTGAGGAACAAGGGATTCTAACCTGGGAATTATTTTCTGAACATGTCCGGCTAGACCTGATGGAGCACAGCTGGAGAAGAGAGACAAGAATGCCCTAAACTTGCTTGGTCACAGACAAGTAGGAAAGCACAAAAGCTCTGCATTTGCCAGAAGAGGGATTTGAATCTGAATCCAAATCTGTGGGAAGCACCAGGCTGTTATATGTAAAGTGAGGGGTGAGGTCACCTGGTAGGGAGCACATCCTCCTGCTTCTGCTGGGGTGAAAAAGGGCATACTCAGGCTTCCCCTCAGAAGCATCTGCTGTGGATTTCAGCCCCTATCAGGTATCTCCCTCCAGCCCAGAATTAAGCACTTTGTCTCCCTGAGTAGCACAGAGGTGGCATCACACCATGACCACCAGCACAGCTTTTGGCTGGCCCAGAGAAATCCCTGGCCAGCAGAATTTCACCATGGCCCTTGTTTCAAGGTGCCCAAGGCTACTAGTGCCTTACAGTTTTTCTCAGTCAAAAACATCCCTTGGTTCATCATGGGCGAGGGAAAAGATGGTATGAGTGTGCCTGACCCTCTCATGCCTTCATCCACATCTCCCAGCCAGTTATTACCACTGTTAAATGTGAAACAACTTATGAAATCCTGTTTTTTCCCCTGTCAGAACATCAGCTAAATTTGGATGGAGTTTAGGAAGCTAACAGGAGCACTGGTTTTAATTTTAGGGGAGGAAAAACAAGCCTCCTAAGCTTGAATTTGTTTTCCAACTTCCACGACAGCAACCACATCCTCCCTGTTTTACTGCTTTCCTTATCTGAGAGACAGGGTCATGCTGCAGGGATAAAACAATATATATTCCACACAGAGGCCTCACATGTTTATGGGGAACAGCTCCATCTCTGGCCTCTTCAACGTGAGTTTGAAAACAACTTTTTACTTTAGCATTTCTTTGATGGTTGGTATTGGGGTTGGGTCCCTCACTTCTTCAGAGAAAAGTGACCTTTAAGTCTCCAATTTTGAAAGCTGTTCCAAACCATGGAGCCTGGAGTGCCAAAACCTTTTCACATTCAAATCTCTTTCAAGCAGAACAGGGAGAGGAAGACCAGAGCTAGTGCACTCAAATGACCTCATTTGCCACATCAGAGCACAGAGCATTTATTCTATAAAGACCATCAGTATGTGTGCAGTATCCAAGATTTCTTGTTAGCCAGTTTTTTTTATATTACTAGTAATAAGACAGCTTTTATATGGTATGGTTTGGCTGGGAACAAATGTATAAATTCTGAAACATGCAAAATTTTGAGGTTCTGATCAGCAAAGCCACATTAGCACAAATGTAATTTTAAGTACACAAAAGATGGAGAGCATCAAAACTTTCCACAAAAGATGTTTTCCAGTGAAAAATTAGCTGTCAGGAATTTTGGGGTGAGAGGTCATTTTTTTTTCTTTTTCAGAATTAATTTATTTGTGAAAGTTCTGCTTTTTGAGGAAAATGCCAACTATTCCTTCATAATTCAAATACTTACTTTGAAAATAAAATGCTTAGATTCAGCTTGCTTTCCACAACAAATGGTGGAAGTTTCAGACGCCTTTATATTCCCATTTTCTTTCATGGGTTTGGCCAAGTATTATCTCCCAGAGCACAACTGGTTTTTCACATCATGAGAGAAGGCTGTGGTGTGTCATAGGAAAGAGGATCTGAGCAAGTGTGGTCAGTTGAGGCAAATGTAAGTATAAGGCACTTAAATGGCAATTCCTGCAGGGCAGCACATTAGCATTTCTAACTTAAAAAGAAAAGAAAAGGAAAAAAGATAAAAACCCCAGCTTTCAACAGCAGAAAAACTCACCCTTTATTGAGAAAAGCCTAAACTTTTCTCTGGAAAATACTAATGAAAACAGCAGTGCTTTCATTTTTGTTAGGAGACCCAAGGGAAAAAAGAAAGCATTTCTGAAAAGTTTCTGAAGAAGCAACTTCTGAAGAAAGTCAAATTAGGCCAAAGAAAAGGGGTTCTTTCTGGGTAAGTCAAAATAATAAATTTTCAAATTATGTGTCAAGCAGCAGCTTTGTCTCAGAAAGTCCTGCTAGCAGAAGCATCCCATAAGAAATAGGCACTTTTCTAATCTCTGAACTGTGTAAGTTCATTGCCAAGAGTGTCAGTCTAATGGACAAAGGTTTGACTGTATGGGAGAGCAGCAATTACTCAGAAAAAAATATGTCATGTGCTTTGGGACCATGGATGCTCATGGCTCTGAGACTTCAGAAGCAGATATGGATGGAGATGCTTTTCCTGTGGAGATGCATTTATGGCTCTGCACTGAACCACCATGGGCAGCAGCCCACATTGCCCTCCTGCCTCTGAGGAAGGGACAGGGCAGATGGCAAACATTTCCCTGAAGGGACAGATGACAGCCTGGCTACCCCTCACCCTTTATGCAGGGTTTCCTGTGCATTTGAGAATTTATGGTGGTTTCTCTGTGCTTCTACCAACTCTGTGACTCAGGATGTAGCAAATGGGTACAATAGAAAATTATGGCACCAAAGTCTGGGCTTGCACAGTCAGCAAGCTGGGTGCAGATTTTTCTAGGGGAAGAAAATACTGCTGGAAAATTTTTTCCTTTAATGTAGGAACTTCTTAGTCCCAGGACATTCTTCAAGTTGCTCAACACTGCCCAAGTTACCTGGGCAGGTGGGCAGCCAGTGTATCTGATGTGAAGTCGAAAGGACATGATTCAGCAGTACCCATGTGGATAATGCAGCAATTT
>VYZP01054110.1:0-11090 GCA_013400635.1 Hypocryptadius cinnamomeus
TATATATTTTTATATATATATATTTATAATAATTCTCTTCCAAACAGCATTATTGATTCTGCCACACGGGAAGAAATACTTTGATCATTTCCAATACACTGTAACTTCCAGCTCTGCTGTAAGTCACAGCAAACCCAAACCACAGTGAGCAGCAGTTTCTGGAGGGCACACAAATCCCCCAGCACCAGCTGAGGGGACATGGCATCCTTGCATGAGGTATTGTCATTCATATTTATTCATATGTCATTTACCACCTCCTCAGCACCCCCAGGCTGCTCTTGTTGTGCAATGAAACCTTTCCCCAGGGTAATGCAGAAATGCAGCCAAGTCTCTGAATTTGTCTGAATTAACAGAATTATTGTTATTATTATTGTTATTATTACTATTATTATTATTAACAAGTGAGGCTAGAAGCAGCACATGACAGGACAAGCGGAGCAAGCGCGGGGGGAGATTCTCCAGCGCCCTAATTCAATTAGCGGGCAGTGAGTGACACTGGGACAGGAGAGGTTAATTGGGGTCACCAAAAGGCAGTAATTCCTTACCTAACCAGTCATTAAACTTCTTAACCTCGGAGGGCAGGCCCAGCTCGGTGAAGTCGCCCGTGTGCAGCAGGATGTCCCCGTAGGGCATCTGGATGCCATCTGTCCTGGAGTGCGTGTCGGAGACGCAGACGAAGCGCGTGTGGCCCGCTGGCTTGGGAGTGTCATACGGGATGGGGTCCACCCTAGAGCAGACACAAAGATCCCCTCACAGTCACAAGGTTCAAACCCTCACGTCCATTACTGCAGACATCAGCTGCAATATCACAGTGTCTCCACTTCTCCAGGAAGCAGCCATGCAGCCACGGACACACGCCACGCTCTGCCAAAAACCCAGGAGGGACCACGTCGGAGCCCAGGATGTCTCTCTGACAGTCCTGCATGATCCGAGCCCCGGCCAGGGGGTTTGGAGCCCTGGCAGGGAGGTCTGAGGCCCTGGCATGCAGCCAAAGACCGCTGTGGCTTTGAGTTTGACCCATGGAACAAGTTACCACCTCTGTACGAAGAATTAAAAGTCACAAAAGTGTAGATTGTATAATAGCAGTAGTTTGGAGTGAAAAGGAAAATTCTGGGGATTTTTTACTATGGGGGTCTAGAAAGCAAGATGGAGGAATTGGGGCATTGTCCTGTCCTTCCTTCTTCTTCCTAGCCTCTATCTTCTTGGTGATGGTGGCACTTTGGGATTGGTGAGAGATAGAGAGTCACTGTCTAACGTAGGTAATAGGTACTGGAGCACAACTGTAAATATCGAATACGTAGATTATAGTATAAAAGACAATGCCGGCCCCAGGGGAGGGGAGTGTGCCTTGGACTGACCTGCTAGACAGAACTCTGTGGGTCTGAGAGAAAATATTTTAGATAATAGATAATAAACAGCCTTGAGACCGTGAGCTGAAGACTTTTGACTCCTTCTTTGACAACTGGGTTGAGGAAAAGAGACTTTTAACACGTTCTCGGGATCACCTTGACCAGAGGAGGTCACGAGAGGACCACAGGGCTATTAAAAAACTTAGCTGGTGAGGAAAGGAAGATTAAATACACACAAGATATGGCCACTCTGTGGTGCTAAAGTGTGTTTAGACACGGGGGAAAGTGGATTTAGGAGGCTTTGAATTCGGATGTTTTACGTGCTGTGCCTTATACATGGACAGGCACGGGGGCCATGGGATAACAAGTCTCACAGGTGGGCCAGGAACAGGCTCTCACCTGAGCTCAGCAGCTGATTTTTTTCAAGGGCACAGGTCCTCCTACAGATCCCAGCACAGAGCATTTGTTTACACACCATAAGGTACATTCAGGAGTGCTCTGATGGAGGCTGGAAACTGCAGAACCAAGTCTAGTGGCAGCTTCCAAAACTCAAACAAAATCCTGAGCTCATCATCCCAGAATCTGTAAAGTCAGGAACTGATGTGCTATCACTCTAAGCAAACACATATAAAACTTTTTTTTCTATAGCCAACAATGCTAAATATTTAGTTTAATTGGTTATTTGCAAGCTGTATTTGGTAATTTGATCTTATCAACTACATGTGACCCATCAAGGAAGTCTGGTCATCTGGTTTTTGGTGACTTTTTTTTTAAGCACAAAAGAGTAGTAATAGGTAATCAAAATGCTTAGTGGTTAGAAGCTCTAATTTGTAACAGAATAACTTAAATACAAAAGGGAACCCATTGCCTACTTTGGAATAGCAATTATTTCTCTGCAGAGTTACCATAATTCGATTTGCTCAACACTTGAATAGCACAGCATCTGGATTAGTGCCACAGAAAATCCCATCCCAATTCCACAAAACTTCAGCTCATTCCATTGATGTGCCACTTTGATTGTGGTTAGAGCTCAGCTTCAGCAAGAAATGTTGAGGTATTTAGGAGTTATGTCAGAATAACAGTCCACTTACATCTCAAATTATCAGGCTAGTGAAACCAAGCTCCAGATACTTTAAAGCATCCAAAAATAATGCTGTTCTAAGACTTATTTGGACAAACTGGCACAACAGGCATTCAAAAATCGGTGCCTGAAAGTAAAAATAAAATTAAACAGGTTTTATTAGTTGTGCTCTGCACACTGAAAACCAACACCAGTAGACATCACTGTGAATTTGTTTGTCCTAAACCCCACAGCTATGATGAGATATATGGTCAGTAAGAGAAAATAAAGCACAAACCTTAAGAAAATACTGACTTTTGAAGTATTGCTTTTGTTTACTGAACTGTAAGCTAAATTAGCATTTAGTTTTTACTGTACACTGAACTGTGTGAAAACTTCTGCCAGTGCCTTGAACTTCAGCTCCCTGCACAGGTGAGAAAGACCAGAAGCATGCTGCAGGGTGCAAATCAGTTCGCTGCCCTGGGGAGTTTTATTAAAAGAGTGGCTCCAGAAATCAGACTCCACATGGATATGTCCTGGTCTCCAGTGGAAAACTGCCCCTGTGAATGCACTTACTAACAAGATTTTACTGAGTTAGAATTTAATTTTGTTTAAAAATTTTAATTGTATTATATTAATTATTATATTTGTTAGATATTATATATACTATATTACATTGATATATACTATATATATATATAATACATACTATATATATAATATATTAATTATTTATTGTATTTCTTAGACTATTCACAGCTAAAATATTAGTGGGGGAAGCAGCAGGGGGGAGATATTTGTTAGACTGCTTTTCCTAGGTACCATAATTAGGTCTTTCCAATCAAGCTGCATTTACCATCAAAGTACCATACCTTGTTGACACAGGCCACTGAATTAATTTGCAAAATTCAGGCTCTCCAAGATGATGCTTACTTTAAAAACAGATTCTACTGCCAGCTGGACTGCAGAGCAGAGAATGTGGTGGATGCCTCCTCCTGGGGTTTGGTATTGTATCTCCTGTTCCACCCAAAGCACCAGGTACAACTACCTGAGCCATGAAACTGTTACCACTGCAGAAACCCAGGAGAAAAATCCAACAATCAATGGATTTTATTTTCTCAGCAAGGGTCTGAAATTAACACGGTTATTATTCCAGAGAAAAATTAATTTACCCATTGAAATTGCACTGGCAAGCTGGGCAGAACTGCAGTCATAATGCTTTCCTACATGGTGCCTTCCTTCCAAAATATGGGGGTCCCCAAATCAACATTTCCCTACTTCCCAGCCTGTTTACTCCAGACAGCACAAGAAACGAACACCAGCTTTCAGCAGCAGCACAGAACTTGTTGAGAACATCTCTGCTTGAGCTAAGCCAGCACTGCCTGCCCTGGGGAGCCCAGTTGTGTTTGTACACAGCAGCCAGGCTTTGCTCTTCTCTGCAGCTTCCAAACAAACCCTGTTCTGCATTAGAGTTTGACAATGAAACCTGGCTCAGGATTTTTCCATTCGTGCCATGACTTACAGAAAATTCTATAATCAAAATTCATTAAGTCCCTGACCCTTCTTTCTCTTCTTTACAAACACTGTGATGTTGCCAAGTAACCTTTCCTCCACGTCTTAGCTTCCTTCTCTCCCTCAGCAGTGCTTGCCTACTAAGGATTTCCAAGTGAGGTACTGCAGGTGATTGTGCTCAGTCCATCCATTTATCATACTCAGAACAGAACTGAGTTCCAATAGAAACTCAATAAAAGTGGTGTTATTGCCAGTCCTAAAGGCTCACGTTTTCCTTCCACCCACAGCTGCAGCAAGGCAAACAGCAATATGAGAGCCTCCTTTCCCCTGCATCCTGAGGGGATTGGACTCTGAAGGCCCTCTCACAGCTCTGGTGACACCCTGGGCTGTGAGCATCACCCTTCCTCCTGGTCTGCTTTCTTCCTTTTCTACTTTCACCCTTCTTTCTGATCTACTCACAAACCAGCAGCTGGGGGCTGCACACTGGCATTACTGAAACCTCTGTGGCAGTTCTGCATCTGACCCTTCCTGCAGTTCAAGCAGATAAAATAATAAATAACAAAATAAAATCATTCTTTTGGCCCTAATAACTATAATTAGTCATAGCAATGATTATAATTAATCAGAATTATTTATGTCCACCACCATTCTGCTGAATCAGAGCATGTACCTAAGAAATTCAACTTGTTCTTTACCTTTGCTGCAAACACAGTGCATCCACCTAACTGACACTCTCCATCACCACCAACACTTTGTTTTTTTTCAGTTTTCTTGACATGACAGACTGAAACACTTCACAGATTATTTGATTACTGCATTTGGAACAGCATGCTCACGGAAAGATGCAGTAAGGGATATTTCAGAATAACTTAAATGTTCATGTATTAGGATTAATAACCAGGAAATAAGAAACAACATAAGATA
This sequence comes from Hypocryptadius cinnamomeus, assembly GCA_013400635.1. Taxonomy (NCBI): domain Eukaryota; kingdom Metazoa; phylum Chordata; class Aves; order Passeriformes; family Zosteropidae; genus Hypocryptadius; species Hypocryptadius cinnamomeus. Next base: position 4,846 of record VYZP01054110.1, read on the forward strand.
TGTTGCACCTTAGAAAATCAGGCACTTGGCTGGTTTTTAAAAAGCTTCTGTAAGACCCAGAAGGAAATCCCATAAGGCAGTAGAGCAATGACTGCTTTGTGAGATCACGACAGTAATGTAAGATCTGTCACATTTAATGCATTTATGACAAGGGTCCAGGAATCAGAAGGGACAGTGTAACCTTCATACACTTCTACAAGAACCTGGTTTATCTGATAAATACTTTACTAAACTGCCCTTACCACCAGTGGTTCTCACTTAGAGTCCCTCAGGTACAAACCTCAGATTTGCAAAATATGGGGGCTCCTGCAAAAGATGCATTTCCTCCACACTGCCTGAAAAGACAGCATTATCCAGCCTCTGATTTGGCTCAGGGGGCACTCAGCAGCCCCTTCCCCAAACCCACAGCACCTCCAAAGGTGGATGAGTGCAGGTCAGGGGGTGAGTGCTGCCCCTTGCCCTGCCAGCTGTGCACACAGCAGTCCAGGCACTGCTCCATCCTGGGCTGTACCCCGTCCTCAGCCCTCAGACAGCAAACCCCACCCTGGCTTTCAAAGTGAGAGGTGAAATAAGCAAGAATGAGCAACACTCACCATACATGGGGGGTCTGACCAGCAAGGGAGTGGGGGGCTGCATTCAGGAACTCACAGGAGAGGAGCACCTTGGACCTTGCACATGTGCAGGGGTGTGGATGCCGTCAGTCTGGTCAGAGAGAGAGTCAGACCAACCTCCCCAAGCATTGTTCTGGGGAGTTCTGAGAAAGCTCAGAGAAAGAATTAAAATAATCTTTAATCTCTGCAGCTGGTGTTCTAAACTCGTTGTTTACTTGCAAGATGTGCACAAGAAGAGTGTTGTTCCTATTAGCCACTATAAGTACAGTGTATGTGCACAAGAAGAGTGTTGTTATTAATTAGCCACTATAAGTGCACTCTATGTGTCCCCTATATGTGCACAAGAAGAGTGTTGTTATTAATTAGCCACTATAAGTGCACTGTATGTGTCCCCTATATGTGCACAAGAAGTGTTGTTATTAATTAACCAATATAAGTAATCTGTATGTGTCCCCTATATGTGCACAAGAAGAGTGTTGTTATTAATTAACCAATATAAGTAATCTGTATGTGTCCCCTATATGTGCACAAGTGTTGTTCCTACCAGCCTGTACTCCACTGGGTACACCTGTGACTCAATCTCTGGGTTTATTTTTTATGATATCTGAATAAGTATTCATTATGCATCCATTTAAGCACAGTCTGTGTGCCACATCAAACCCATGTGTGTTGTTGCTCTTACTTGCTTACTTGTGAGATGTGTACAAGAAGAGTGTTGCTCCTAATTAGCCAATAATGTGAGGAGTGTTAATTGAGGACCAATCAGACCTGTCTATAAAAAGAATGTGATGTATAATAAACTTCACATTTACCCTCTAACATTAAAATCTGTGTCGCTTGATTCAGCCATCCCTAATGCAACACCACCACAGGGGAAAGGACTTGATTTAGGATGTCTTGCACAGGAGAGACATGTTAACTGTGCATTTCAGCCCAAGCCTACACCAGTTACTCATAAGGATGTCTTATAAATCAGCAGGGCTGGAAAGCTCCTCTGAGACAGGCAGGGCAGTGCAGCCCTCCTACAGACACAGCTGCAGCCACACTGGGACCCTGCTGCAAAAAAAACTCAGAAAACACACAAGCACCATCTTCCTGAAGGGAGTCAGTTTTGATTATAAAGGATAATTCTGCATGGCTGAGTTCAAATGCTGAAAATAAGGGTCTTGGGGTGTGTGGGAAATGAATTTACAGAGAATTTTTAAAGTTTAATAGAAAGTTTCGATAGTATGTATTTGTGTACAAACTTTGATTTAGAAATACTATGGAGTAAGATATTGTTGAGAGAGAGACAGATATTGCTGAGAGAGAAATAGAACAAGAAATAAGTTTTAAAGGGTTTCGTAAATGAGAGTAGGTATCTTAGAGAAACAGAACTATGAAAGATGTATTGCAATAAGACTTATGAGGGGTCATTTTAGATCATTAGTTTTAAAACATTTATAGTATAGTGTGATTAAAATTAATAAGAAACGCTTTTAATGTATTGCAATTAAGAAATTGTTTGTGATTTTATTAGTGTAACTTATAACATTTGTGGGGTTTTTTTTTACATGAGATTGAAAATAGAATAAAAGTTTTAAAAATGCTTTTTAGTTATTTTATTTCTGAGTTAGAAAAAACTTAATCTAACAGGGGTGGGTTATCCTGGGAATGCCTGTGGCTGGAGAGCCCTACCCCACAGACTGTTCACTGCCCTGCTCTCTCAGGCTTTGAGATATGCAGACTCCAAATCTCCTCTCAGAGAGGGATTCCCAAGAAGCCAATTCATCCTGGAAGATGGACTAAAAATCTTAAACATTAAGCCAGGAAAGTTTCCAGTTCCTACCATGGAGTAAATCACTCTGATGAATGCAGCACCCACACCGAACAAAACACGAAGAGATGCTGAAAACCCCTCCTGCAGCCCCCTCCCCACAACCCATATCAGCATTATTCCTGCTTACAGCCCTCCACTCTGCAAGCTGCCCCTGCTACAGGTGAACAGAAAAGCAGGTGATTTTCCTGTCCCCAGGCTCTCCAGATGCATGGACAGTCCCATGACACACGAGCCCACGTTCTTCCCAGCCTGTGTCACAGCACATGCTGGCTTTTCATCTCAGTGATTACCCCACTGGGGATATCTGTGCCTGAATTTGTGGGTTTATTCTTTATGACATCTAAATAAGTATTCATTATGCATCCACTGAAGCACAGGCTTCAAGTCTGTGTGCCACATCAAATCCATGTGTGTTGTTGCACTCTGTTGTGGGAGTCACTTGGAGACATCCTCTCTAGTAACTAGATATTTAAAACATATCTATATAACTAGCTTTTAAAAAGCATCCTACTCGTGCTTCCTGTGAATAGTCATCACTGTATTTATTTACAGTTTAGCTTCCTCTCACATAATTTATACTCTTCTTGCTATACCTATTTCCAAAATTTGCAAACAAAATACCTCTTCAAAGAGCCAATTAGCTTGGTGTGTTTATTTTAGGATTAAAATACAAATATTTTCTGGAAAAAGCCCACTTTTAAAAGCTTGTTTCTTAGTGCTGTCAGTTCTCCCTCCTCAGCTAATGCAATGGAAGACAATTTTTTTTTTAAATGGGAAAACAAAAGCAATATATTTTCTATATCTTCAGGTTTTCGTTTCTTTGAATTCATACCTCTGTCTCTACACATGCTCCCTCTGGCATGGAAAATTCAGGAGAAAAAAATGGGTTTCTCTGTGAAAACTGCTGTGTAAATGTATTTGTTTCTGTATCCAAGTCTCACATATCTGTTGTGACATTTGTTACTGCTCTTAGAGCCAATCCCAAGTCCTGGAATGGGGCAATTACCTGAAACTTGTGGTTTAATTAATTTCTGTTAAAATGTATCACTAAGTCTCTCAGCTGAAGGAAGAGAGCATGAAATGCACCTGCAAGCCCAGCAGCATCCAAGAAATGGAGTGAAAGTAACAGATGTGTAATTGTTCTTATTTAAAACAAACAAACCAAACCTCAACACTATCAGGCCAATTTCACCATTCTCAACTGAGTTTTTAAGGCCACAGACCAGAAGGACTACATCAAACTGTAAAAGTGTCTACATTTTGAAACAAAAAATTAATATCCTAATTCACAAACCTTCAAAACGTGAACACAAATGTCATTTAAATTCCCCTGTCAGAAAAACATTTACATGCTCATAGCTGATTTTGTGATACAACACATGCTGAAGACACAAAGCCAAACACTAATTTCCTCTCAATACACAAAATTAATGCCCAAATATAGCATTGCTTCAGTTGGCCACTGTCAGCCATTAATTGTTTAAATCATACATATTAATGCTCTTGTTAACTTGACTCTGTCTTCCAGCGTGCCCAAACACCAAGCCAACATCTGGTTTCTTGTCTGACTGAAAACAAAGGGATGCAAATACCTTTCCACACCCTCCCTGGTAGATTTGATTTGTGCAAGCACACATATCCAAGAACAGACTCCCCCAGACGCGCTGGCAAGCCCCACCCCTTCTGGAAACCTCCATGTGCATGTGTCACCCACCAGAGCCTCAGAGGGTTCTGGAGAGCTGTAAAACAGAGGTCTGATATTTATTACAGAAATGGCATTAATTGTGTCTTGGTGCAATGTGGGGAAAAAAAATAAATTACATTTCCAAAGCCACAGGAGGGTTCAATGCAGCGCTCAGCAGCTTACTGCTAACGCTTGCAACAATTATAGCTGCAGGGAAATGATGGATCTTTTTATTACAGGTTCTGGAGCTGTTTTACTTCCAGTGAGATTTATGAGATTAAACAGAAAAGACCTATATTACCCACTGTCATCATCTGGGCAAATTTAAGAAAACTCTGCTTTACAAGGAATTTATATCTTCTCAGCCCGATTTAAACCTTAACTAATTAAAGACTCCAAACTCTGTTAAACCTAGATTCTGGTCAGTAATGAAAGCAGAAAAGAGNTCTTCTCAGCCCGATTTAAACCTTAACTAATTAAAGACTCCAAACTCTGTTAAACCTAGATTCTGGTCAGTAATGAAAGCAGAAAAGAGAGAAATCCAGATTTGCCATGGTGTTCTTTGAGGGGCAAATAGTCAGCTGGCCTTTTCTGAAGTACCTGACCTCTGCCTTTGATACTAATGGGAATTCAGAAACAGAATTGCTTGAGCATTTTTGAAAATCCTACTAATCATCCCTTTGCAGAAAAATTTTCTTTTAAGTCAACAAAATACCTTCTAAAATTTAGCTATCAGTGGCTTTCCAAATGTTAGAGAAGTAAAACAGAACTGAAAAAAAAAAAGTTTCAATACCAATATCAGCATCACTCTGAGGCCCAGACAGAAGTTTCCTTTCAATAAAATAGTTAACCATTCTTATGCTGGCATGGTTTCAATTAAAATTCATTAAGAACACTTTTCCCCTATTCTTTTGCTGCTGTTTTTGGGGGACTGCTATAAATAATGTCTTTTTCTCACCCTGACAGAACTTATTTGCTGGCAAAACTGCACCTACTGGGAAGGTAAGTCAATAAGCTCTCAACACCGAAAGATTTTTATTTCCCTACCATAACCTATCCAAACACCAACTCATGAATACACTCAGAAAGTACAACCTGGCACCCCAAATTTAGGTCCAACTTTAAGGACAATGAGGCTTGAAAAATGCACATTTTGATACATTTAGTACGGCTGAATTAATGTGTGGTATCCCTCCAATAATTTCAACTGCAGGAATCGTAAAATGTGCTGGATTTACTTCTAGGATGGAAACCACAGAGAAGGCTTTAGTTTCAACAATAAAACAGTTTTTCAAAATGCAATGGAAAAAAAGGCACCCCAAAGCAAGCAGAAGCAGATCTCCAGGACAGATTACATTGTTCTAACTTGACATGCCATCCTCCTGAGAAATCAGGACAATTCTGATCAGAGAGACCAAGGTCACAAGGTTCTGCCAAAACAGAACTGTGTAAGCATGTTCTGCAGCATGTATTCCATTGCTGATGCCCATTTATATTAAGAATCATAGCTGGAATGTCATAAAATGTACAGAATTCATCTGCATAATTCATTGTATTTCCTTGGAGATGATAAACTCTCCAAATAGACAATAACTCTCATGTAACAGGGGAACTGGGCAAGTGGACCTGAAGGTGCATAAAATCTTGAGAACTCATTCTCTTTGGAATTTGCTGTTAAATCTAAAACCTATCTTCATGTTTCAGAAACAAATACTCAGTGTTCAGATACCCACAGGATTAAGCCCAGAGTGTTTGCAAAGAACACTTGAGGCTGGTTCTGATTCTTTTCCCCTCAGCACACATTTGGTCTAAGGCATAGTGGCTACTTGAAATTTCAGCTCCAGAAACACAAGTGTTCTTCCTTAAGGCACAAGTTAAGGACACAGTGCAAGCTAGAGCCTCTGTCCTCAGCCTGCTCAGTCATTTTGCTTCCTGAGCTGCAGGTAACACCCTCTCCAAGGGATGGGATGCAATTCCATCCTCTCCTGAACACGCTGCTGGTCACAAGCCTCTCTGCTGCTCTCCCTCCTGGTGTGGCTTCCACAGGGCTGATGGGACTGAGGCACAAAAGCCCTGCTCAAAGGAGAGGCAACTCGTGCTGGGCAAGCACCACTTGTGAGTTACTACAGGC
>VYZP01054112.1:4075-22425 GCA_013400635.1 Hypocryptadius cinnamomeus
CTGTCGCAAGTAGGAATCCAGGCAGCATGAAAATTTGTAAAGAGTTCAAGGCAGTAGAGCATTTAAAACAAACAAAGTAAAACATGATGCAGGCTGTTTTGAAACTGAAAAATAAAATTTTGTAATGTTTGGAGTGCCATTTTGAGTCTCCCAAATACAGAAATTTCCATTTGGAAGAGGAGATTGTGGTCACCATAAAAAGTGTCCTTGGCTGTGCTGTGCTGACTTGAGGAAAGCAGTAACAGTGCTCGCTCTAGCGTGTCTGCTGCTGTAAATGACTATACCATCTGTTTGGAAATCAAAACCTTGGACCAGTGATGCCTAATGAACTCTGAAGTATGGACTGACCAGCACATGTTACCTGGGATTTGGATATAGGTTGTATATTTGATAAATGGTGGAAAGTTCCTATCTGGCAGTGGACTCAGGCTTTCAGCAAGTTGCTTTATGTTTTGAATTGATTTCTCAAAAAGTAAAAGAGAAATAATATTGCTGATGTCACAGCTGTTGTCAAGTGGCTGAGAATGTTGAAAACCAGTTCTGTAAGGGAAAGGATTAAGTGTAAGTGGTTCTTTTCCATAAACTCAGCAGTATGTACTTTTTATTCGAAAGTGTATTACGGAAATCTGACAGCTTCTCCCATTACACAGGATACAGTAGGTTCTCTTACTTGGCTACTTCCGAAGGCATGTGTGCTAGGCACTTGAGCAGCACTAGTAAATCTCGTAGTAAGTCTCATCACATATATGAGATGAATATTTGCATGTGCATGTCCAGCTCTGTTATTAGCTTGCTTCTGTAAATGGCTAGTAAATAGTCACACAACTATTGGCTCTTAGCTAGGCTGGCTAGTGTGCCTTGACAAGTCCATACATCAAATCCCTGTGAATGTCATCCTAATCCACACAAGTAAAAAAATATGCAAATTTAGTAAGTTAGAAACTTTCCTCTACACAGGCAGTAGGAGTTCAGTGTTTCAAGTGTTTAATGTCTATAAATCTGTGAGAATGTCAGACTTGAGAGGCTGGATATATAGTGATCCTGTTATTTCTGTGTTGCCAGAGCTGCCAGGTGTTAAACTGCCCTAGCTCTTCTGCACACTCAAACTGCCTTCCTGCTCTCTGTGGTGGCATGTACTGAAAGCCTGTTTCTTTGCAAAGTGTGGTAGAGGGATGTGACAGGAGACTGTGTGGGCTGTACAGCTTTTTGGGTTTATTCTTCTTGGCCCTCCTTGGCTGAGAGTAATTACTCCAAGTCAGAGAGGCCTCCTTGACTCCACTGAGAGAACCTGGTATATCTCCTGGCCAGCTATAGATGATTTTAGGGTCTTTTTTGAATCTGAAGTTCTCTTAGGAAAGTTCTTTAAATTGGAAGTTTTTACTTTACAGCCTGCTACTTCACAGCCAGATCATCTGCCTGGAGCATGTACCTCAAGCTCAAGTTTCAGAGAGACTGAAGATGATCCTCTAAAACCTTCATATATTTATTATTAAAATATAAAATATAAAAATATAAAATATAAAATATAAAAATATAAAACTCTTCATATATTTATTATTAACATTTGCTGTTGGAAGAGGAAACAATAGAAGAGGGAGAGGCAAACAAAAGAGTTTCCAGTCCTTGAGGAGCATGTAGCAAGCTGAATGTGCAGAAGAGTATCAGTACTTGCATTTACTGAAAACAGGTTTATTCATCAGACTGTTCTTGGCTGAAGTGTGGTAATAATATTCATTTTAGACAAATATGTTCTAGTGAGATTATGCAGAATTTGGAGGACATTGAAGAGCACGTGCTCTAGAGAAGTTTTTCTTGTGTGTTGTCAGAGTTCTGTTTCATTCATTCAGTCTGCCCAGGTGAGTGCAGCCTGAGGATCAGGTTGCGTGATGCTAACATCTGATTTAACTTTGTGAGACCATTGCACAATTTCTTGTCACTGGGTTGTCAAAAGAAAATACTGATTCTTGCGTCTGCCTTTTAAGGGACTCAGTCTAACTGATGAGAAAGCCAGGAACTTTAGGCATTGAGGACTCGTTTAGTATCACCTATCCTAGAAATCTTTAGCTTCCTCACATTGCCTGTTGGGCTTCTTCTTCTACTGGATCCCACTCCAGTACTCCCTACTCTCAGGTTCTCCATCCGTCTCTGGGGAGAGCCTGCTGTTGCCCTTACTGAAAAGAGTTCCATTCATTGCTCTTATTTAAGTGGACTAGGTTGTTAATGTTTGTACCATCTTAGTTGCCAGCTGGGGTTAAAGCACAACAAAGGGATAAAGACCTGCAGTAACAAGTAAGTACCATGCAGCTGCTCACCCACCCATCCCCCTACAGCAGGTAGAAAAATTAGAAAAAAAATTAAAACTCATGAGTTGAGATTAGAACAGTTTAATAACTGAAACAAAACCAAAAAAAATACAATATTACTACTGAAGATATAATAATAATAACAACAATAACAATTGTAATGAAAAGGAGAGAGTGGTGTATCATACCCAAGAGAAACAAGTGATGCACAGTACAATTGCTTACCAGCTGCTGACCAATGCCCAGCCCAGCCCCAGCAGCAGTCAGCCCCTCCTGGCCAGCTCCCTGCAGTCTGCATCCTGGACACGATGTTCTGTGGTGTGGAACATCCCTTCGGCCTGTTCAGGTCGGCTGTCCCGGCCATGCTCCCTCCCAGTGTCCTGTGCACGTGTTCACTGACGGGGAATGAGCACTGGAGGTCCTTGGCTAAGGGTAAGCACTGCTCAGCAGCAGCTAAAACATCAGTGTGCTACCAACATTACTCTCATGCTGGATCCAAAACACAGCACTGAACCAGTGACTAAGGAGAAAATTATATCCCAGCCAAAATCAGCATGCCCTTTACTCTAGACTATTCAAGTTGAGTGGAATCAAAATTGCCACACTCTTGAAAATCCATTCAGGATCAGTTTCTTTTAGTTATCATCTTAGTAGTCTTTCGTGTTATCTTTGGCTTTGTGTGTAGTCCTAATGAGATGGTTGGCATTGCTTGGGAATTCGTTGCCCCAGAGGCACCTGAAGTGAGTCTTTTCATTCTTTGTGAGGACACTCTTGGATTCCCTAACAACCTTTTCCCTTCAACGTTAATTCCTCGCTTGTTGAGAGCAAGCCAAAGACCTACTCGGTTACCTCTGCATGGTATACTTCAGATGATTTTATTCGGACCACTAGTTTAAGCTGCTTGGGTTTTTTCCCCCAAAGGCCTCCCATCTCTGAGGACAGAAAAGTGCTATAAGTCCTCTCTGTCAAATGTAGCAAAGTGAGAGAAGGTGTGTTTGGGAATCTCAAGGTGGAGCTCTCTTAGAGTGCTCTGTGTAAACACTCCTGCCAATACCTCTGACTTTGCTCAAGAATATTTTCATCTTTGCTATCTGCAGACCAGTCATTTAGAGGTCTGGCTGCACCTTGGGAAGCAATGTGCCATTACTTCAGATCTGATGAAGAGCTCAGGTAGCTACTATTTAATCATAAACTGGGTTTGAGTTAGATTGGATGTGAATGGGATTGCTGTATTTTAGAGGACGAGCATCTTGAATGTAAGCATAGTTATTCAAGTGCATTTTATACCTATGTTCTTCCTTGTAGTCCTGTTTTTCATTCAGATGCAGACTGGACTGGAGGTATCAGCTATTTTCTAGTTTAGATAGATGTTCTTTGAGGAGGACCAGTGGCCCAAGTTTAGGGTAATAGTAATTGCCCCATATGAGAAAGTCTAATATAGAGATCTCAGGCAAATTATCCCCCCACTCTCCCCCCACAGTTTTCATTGCTTACTCTGGAGATAATAGAAGATTTTTCCTACAAGGGAGTTTGCTGTTAATCTTTACAGATGCAAGCTGATTTGGACAAACACTGAATACTTACATGGAGTTTTTTAACTGTTAGCCTTACCATCCCAGTCATACTCAGATTCATGTCAGACGGGAGGGAGAGGCAGTGAGACAGCACCACACTTATGAAGTAAGTAGATTGTGCAGAGTGCAAGTAGTGCATGAGTGGCACCTGTCAGGGAAGGGGCAAATTTGTTTATAAGCAACAGTGACCATAAAAGCTTCTGGGCTACATTCAAGTGTTACTAGAGCAGTAAATAGTCCAGGGATTGGGACTGTTGGGAGGTGTAAGGTCTGAGATGAGGATAATAAATGGGATACGAAAAAGATAGTGTGTATAGCAGATAGTACATGTCTCTGTTATGTATATTAATTGCTAATACAATATATGCAAATCCATTTTCCTCTATGCAGGACCTGTAGCTGCTTGCAGAGATAATTTTTGTCTAGAAAGTCAGACTTTAGTTTGCAGCTGAAGCCTCTTGCCATGCTTTATGTGCATATATGTAAAGATCACACAGTATCGGCTTTCACTACATAAAGTGTTTCTATTTCTTGCAAAAATAGAAAATGTGCTAGGTAATATCTTTAGGCTCATTAGCAACTGTCTTAGGTTAGTGGTCTGGACATCCTTTGCTTTTAGTATTTGGGCTGAAAAGTGTTAAACCTGCTGAAAAGTACTTCTTAGTTTTCCATGAGCTGTTGAATACATTGAGGATTGTGGGAAACTAAGAGTTGCAGCATTAGCTTGGATGGTACCTGGTACCTGTGTCATTAATGGGCTTTTCAGCTGACTGCCTGATGCTGTGTAGGCAGATTATCTGCATCACCCAGCCTGCAAAGTGAATGATTATAATCTCAGCAAGTCAGGGCATTCAGGTGTCCCCACCTCAGAAGTCACAGGAGCTTCTTCATGTGGGTGATACTAACCCCTAATGATTAATAGTCACATGTGGTGCTTCTTAATTGTATGTGCTGAAGGAGCAGGTTAGGTGTTAGGAGGTTAGCAGGTTAGCTGTTAGGAGCAATGCTGTAAATTTTATTTGTCTGTATTTTAAGAGTATTCCATGTTGTGCCACTGAGATGACTAGGACAAGAATTGTAAGATAAGTAGGAAATTGTTTAAGGGTACAAAGGGGCTTGTGCTAAAATGAGGAATATTATAAAGTGGGAGTGGAGGTTATCAGTTGAGTCATCAGGTTTTGTTTTTGTGGCCAAACATTTTATTCTTCTTATAAGTGGCACTGGCATGAAGTACTGTAGCTTATACAAATATGGAAGACATCCAGTATGAAATAGCATTGGGGAACTATGTTAAAGTGAGTGAATGACTGGAATAAAAAAGTACAAAATTGCAATATGCAATATTTTGTGCTGGAGGACCTGTAACAGAAATGTCTATGATAAACTGTGAACTCACCTATTATAAGGAGTTTAGTTTATGGTCTGACTGCATTTTCTGGGTAAGAGGATGTTTGCAAGGACCAGTCACTAGGTTTGAAAATGAAATTTCATAATATGTATAAAGGAAGTAATTTTAATTTTAATTTGGAAAGATTTCATGCCACTGTACAGTGTCCTGGTTGGATTTCATCTGGAATACTGCATACGTTTATTGTCTTACTTATTCAGGTGAGATCATGTGGGAAGAAGGGCTGATGGGATAGAATGTGTATAAGACTGAAATATATTGCTTGCTTTCCTTGGTAGCAGAAGACTGGAAGATGGTATTCTTATCTAAACCAGTCAGAGTTGCCTTCTCCCCCCGCTGCTTCATAGAGTAGGAGGAGAAACACATGCTGGTCATATATACTGGAACATGAGGGGTCTTAAAGAATTGTCCACCAAGTATGGCAGGGACAAACCTGACTTTCTCTAGGAGATTGGAAAAGTAGGTATAAGGCCCCAAACAACTTGCTTAGTGAAGTTTTTAAATGACGGTTCTTCCTGTACCCCAAGTTGCATGCACGGAAGAAATACTGACAAGATATTCTCAGAAGGTCAAAACAACGAAAACAGCTTCACTGGCAACTTTAGAATATCAAAGAACTTGGGCAAAAGGTTGGGTGCAGCATTCAGTCAGCGTAGAACACTTCTCAAAGTGTTAACTTGGCCCATTGAACTTAGCAAACACTAAGCGTGGTTGATTTTAAGTTACTCGGAAATTCTAAGAGGTAATTAGAAGAAGGAGAAGGAGGGAAAGACAGAAAAGATACAGAAGAGCCCACATACAGTAACCAACCCCTGGGTTCCAGCAGTGTTCAGGCAGAACTTCCCCAAGGAGGTGGGGTCTAGACAATGTGATGGCCTCGTGTTCGGCCTTAAATACCCCCGGCCTTCCTGGGCCTTTCCCCCAGGTGGGATTTCCAGTCATGTGGCCACTCAGGAGCTGGGTTAGGGGCTTCAGAGGGGCATTGCCTCCACTGTGCCAGTGAGTGGCATCTCTGTTGGGCTGGGATACAGTCTCTGGGGGGCAGAGGGGTGTACAGGGCGGGGCACTGCCTTGTCAGGGTAAGGTCTGACCTGCCCCTTTCCTCAGCACACATGTACCCCAAAATGCCTCAAGACGTCAGTCTTTCACGATGGGATTACATGATGCAATTCCCTAAAGCAGAATTAAAGTTCAAGAAGGTTTTACCTCCACTTGTGATCCTATTTCTAGGATTTTTCAGGCTTTTAGGTGGACATTGGTAGAGTGCTGGCTGTTCACAGTCTGGTCTCACTATGTCAGGGCTTACTGCTTGCATCAGATGATTCTGTTTGAGAGATGCACTTTAGTTAGCAACATTGAAGCATAGTAATCAACAAAGCTGTTTGCACCATATATTTTAAGGGAAAGAAAGACTATGCTTGTAAATACATGAGGCCCCATAGTGTGTTTTTGTGGTGAAGTATGGAAATGCTAACAGCCGGATATATAAAGCAGGGTTCTGAATGTCAGATTTTGAAAGAAAACTGAAAGGAAAATAATGCAGTATATCAATTACCCTGACTACTGTCACATGTAGAATTACAAAAGCAGATTTGCTAAAACAAAACTTTTTATTTAGCCTTTCTTTTGGGTGCAGTAAATGGTTATGGAAATTTCAAATCATCTTCTGCTAGTTTAAGGACAGGAGAAGAAACTCTTAAGTGGTAAGTTACATGCAGATAGAAATAAAATCCTGTAAAAATAGCTCTCTCAGTATTTAAATAGTGGTTGGAACACATAGAGCTTTCTTGCAGATGGATTTAAGGATCGTACAGACCTTCCCTGCCATAGCTGAGGCAAGTTTTTTGCTGCTTTCAGGTATAGTTAATCCAGATTTTTAAATAGCCTGAGCTCCTCACATGAAAATAATAGCCTGAGCTCCTCACTTTTTGGAAGGCACCTGCAGAAGTATTCAGAATGATTCTACTGCCCAGCTGTATGTTCTGCTGACTGATGCTGTTTGTTATGGTAAGGAAGTCAGACCTGTAACTGCAGATGAATGATGTCTTGTGTATTAGTCAGTTCACAGTCAGGACTCATCACCTTGGAAACTGACACCGTGTAAACTGACACAGAGGAAACTGCATTGTGGTATTAATGGGGCAGTGATATACTGTGGTACATTTTAAAAGAATTCGAACTGGATTTGTCTTTGATACATCAGGAATTTGGGATAACAGTTATCATTAATCTGGTATTCCCTCCATACTAAGAGAAAGTCATTGCATCTGAAACTCTTTGTTTTATAGGTAGACAGCTATTAAAAGTACATTAATAACATGCAGTGACTGTAATATGCTTAAAAAAAAATTTGAAATATCTTCCCTCAGTGGCAAAGACATAGGATTTCTTGAAGCTACTTGCAAAACAATCACAGTTTAATTGTCTTGATGCAGTTTTTTTAACAATAGGTGCTTGCAAAATGAGCCACCCTGTGTGTTGTTATGAAGCAGTGTGTTGTTTTGTTACATTAATTGCCTATTCATTGTGTCTCCCAGAGGATGCTGGAGTGAATTATCTAATGTCTGACCACCAGTCCAGTTTACTTTACTAAATCAGACACTTTGGCAGTAATCTCAGTCACATAGAGATACTATTGGACTGAAATGTACAATACAAGCAGGTTTCAAAGAGCAGTAGGCTTTGACTCATCAGCAAGCACTGAGCATATGGACAGAGAGGTAACTGGCACTGGGTTTTATTTGAAAGTCTCCCAGGTACTGACTTGCAGATGGGTGGGTGAGTGCCTTGATGGATGGAGGTCGGCTTGTAGGACTCTGCTTCCAACCTGTCTTGCTCCTCTGGAATACTGCACCTTATACCTGTATCTCCAGTCATGAGGGGTTTGTATTCTCATTCTTTGTTTCCAGGTTTGTCTGAGTTCTTACAATTTCTAGATAAACCTTCAGTATTTAGTATCCAGGTATTATGTGTATGGCGTCACCGGTCTTGTTATTTTAAAAGCTGATTTGCTATTGAAAGTAATGCTTGCAAGTTGATTTTCCTAATAACAGGATCTGATGCTCTTCCTGAGTAAGACTTTGACTTCTTAAGGTTATGTCTGTGAGGAAGTGATCTGTTTTGATTCTAGCAACATAGTTTGCAGCATTGTGACTCCACAAATCCAAATCAACACTGATAGCTATAAAATTGCTGCATTAGTTGATCATATTTTTTCCTTCTTTATGAAGTTTTTGTGTATATTTTGACTCATGGACAGTAAGTTATGTCCTTGATGTGTGTTAAAAACATGTTTATATCAATATATAACTTCAGTTAGCAAAAGAAAAAGGAATTGGTTTACAAAGCCCCATATTCTGATTTGTAAAACTGTTTCCTGTCAAAAGCTGTTTCTCTCACTATGTTAAGGCTAATTCTATGCTCTTCTGCCAGAGTTCCAGGTAGCTTCTTTGTCTTTTTTACTTATCTAAGCCACAACACACTCCAGATTACAACTGATTTTTTTCTAGTGCAGCAGTTAAAGTTTGTGACTGTGTTTTGTCTGCACAGTGTTACGATTTTTTTTTTTTTAGCTTATCTTTGTTAAATAATTTCTGGTAGCAGAAAAAGAAATCCAGTTAGCTGTTAAATTGAATGAATATTGCTCTCAGCAATTTGGTGTTTACAGTTAACGCAGGGTAAGAATAAATTTTTTAGTCCCCAAGTAAAGATTGGAGTCTGTGGCTTCAGATTCCCTCTGCTCCAGCCCATTCAGAGAATGAAGATACTTGCCACCTTAAAATTATTGAGACCTTCAGAAGTGTCTAAAGGGTAATGAAGAAGCTGGGGTCTTGAGGGGGTGCAGAGAATGTAGGAAGGACATAATTCTGCCATGATAGATTAATGGGTAAAAAAACCTTGGGGGTATTGGCCAGTGAGAGTGGAATCCGTGTCTCTTGAGGCTGTGGAATGAGCAACTGCAAAAGCTGCTCAGCACAGCTCAAAAAGCATCTTGCATCTGCTTCTAGACAAAACAGGGAGGGAGGTGGTGTGGGGATGTGTGTTGATCACTGTGTTTGCTACCTAATCATTCGATGATTATGCTTTCCCATATAGAGTAAATGCTATCTGTTGTGGGCATCACTGTGATAAATGCAGTGTTAATTCTAATGTTTGAATAGCAGTCAAGGCCGCTTGAAACCCTTTAAGGACTCTATTTTTTGTGCTGGCCTTTTCATGTATAGGTGGTAATTCTCCCCTCAAATTTCTTGTTATTTCTAGCTGGCTACATAGGAGCTATTTTTTTATCAATTGCTTTTGTTTCAGTCTCAGTTATGTCCAAAAAAAATGCTACTACAAATGCATTCCTTTTTTTTTCTATTTTCATGTATTGCTGCTACAGTCATTTTAAAGAAAAGTTTAAGGAAAGATTGATTGTTAGATGTATGCCAGTACTACATTAAATTGGATCCTTTTGGCATTTTGGGGGGCGAGGGGGGGAGCATTGGGGAGGGGTTGCTTGGGTTTTTTATTTGGGGTTTGGGTTTTTTTGTGTGTGTTTGGGGGGTTTATTTTGTAGTTTGGGGGTTATTTTGTAGGTTTTTGGGTTATTTTAGAGGTCATTTTTATTCCTTCGAAAGGAAGGAAGTTTCTCTTGTAACTGTACAGGCAGAGGGGTGGAAGTGGCAGAAGCAGCTTTCAGCAGCTGCTGCCTTTCTGCACTCTTGCTGGTCCACAGAAGGTCAGGTGCTCTCATAAAAAGGAGTAACAAACCCCAAAGTTGAAACCTGTTCACAAAATGCAGTTAAGGATAAAAAAGTTCAATTCAGTATGTTTTGTCTGCTTGTTTTTTTGGAGATGACAAACATGAACATTGAAAAAAAATGGCAAGGAAGCCTCTGGAAATGCTGTAGAGACTTCACATATGGGCTAAATCTGTTTGATAGTGATTTTTCTGTCTTTCATTGTTTTGTATGATATTTTAAAAAAACAATCTTTTTTTGTGACGTTAAAAACCTGCTCTTTTAAGCTAATGTACTGGTTTCTTTAAACATTAATTATCAAATTCTTTTGAGAATTTTCAAATTAAAAGGCTGAATGAACAGTTCTCTGTAAGTTACAAAATCCAGTCACTAAAATTCAATATAAATGAAACATGAGTCAAAATAAGATTCTGTTTCAGAATTTGTTTTCAGAGAGGCTGTGAAAGAAAAAATTCTGAAGTTCATTTCTAACCCACTGGAAATGTGTGCATTAATACATCTGAATGTTTTTAATGGCTTCTCTTCACCCCACCATCTAATAGTAATTTTTTTGTGTATCATCTCCAACAGGAAACAGTCCTCAAGATAGCCCTAGGAATTTCTCTCCCAGTGCCTCCGCCCACTTTTCTTTTGCACGAAGGTAAGAGGTTGTTCGTAGTATTCAACACACATTTTGCATAGAGGAAATATTGTATGCAGATACAAAAGGTGATTGCAAATACATCTGTCAGGTCTGTCACTTAGAATAATAAGTATTAGATAATTTATGTAAACCATTTTAAACCTCAGCAGCAACAAACTACTGAATGTGCGATGCAATGCGAGCATATATTTTTGAATTTGAAAAAATAGATTAATGATTTAATTGTAATGAATATGATTCAGACATTACCGTCTTACCTACTGAGATGTGGGGAAATTTTAAACTACTTGAAGGTTTCTTCCTATGTTTTTTTAATGATATAAGAAGTGCATTGCTTATAAGATCACTTTAATACAGGTTGTGATTTTACTGACAGCAGCAATACCATTACCATACCTTGAATACCTGTTATTGACCTGTTTCAATATCTGTACCAATGTCTGTGAGACAATAAGCACTGTCATAGGAGTGTTGTGAGGATTAATTCATGTTATTAGAATTTTTTAAATCTAAAGTGAAGTTGAAGTGATTTATGAAGTAAATTATTATTAAATGAACCATAACCAAAGTTGATAGCGTGTCATGGGAGACTGCCTGTTTGTGCCAGTGTGGTTCCCCATCACTTAACACATTGTCACCCTACTGCAAATAATATGTTCATTAACTCTTATGTCTGTGAAGGTAAGCAGAGTTTATATGTTTAGCCAGGAGTATAGATATAAAAAATGAAGTTGGAATGCTTAAGCAGTGTCAGGCATGTAACTGATGGATTTGCACTGAGCTGTGACTTGCCTGTAAAGTTTTAGTTACTTTATTTTGGGAGATCAGTAAAGTAGCACACAAAAATTCTCAAAAATAAGTGCAAGAAAATGGCTTAACTTTTTTTTTTAAGCTGTGAAGGGGTAAAAGCTTGCATAATTTATTAATCTGGATCTAGTTAATTTGTTGCAGTAGATCTTGTCAATCTTTCCAGTAGCTTGTGATGCTGCTTTTTAAATTATCTTAAGAAAGTTGAATATTTCTTTTGAATCTACTTCCTCTTGATAGTTTTCCTTTTGTCAGAGATACTGTCTCTTCAGAGATTACATTTGTTTATGAGCATATTTTTAGAAAGATTCATTAAATCCAGAAATAGATTATAACGGAAAAAGCAGATGTGAAAGATCGAGCATTGCTTAGAAATACAGCAGCCAGGAAATAGTTTTTCTTCCCCACCCATAATCAACAGAAAGTTTAAAACATTATACTTTTACAAACCTTAGAATTCAGAATTAATTAAAAAAAAATAAAATTTGCTTCTCAGTGTTTTATTTGGATTTTGACCTCTCTAGAGCCCTGTTATGAGCTTTAAATAGATGCTTTAACTGAAGGAAATTTCTCTGATTTAAAAATATCTCACCACTTCAGGGGGATTCAAGAAACAGAGCAATTTTCTGTGACTGATTTTGTTCTGTGTTTATATTGAAAATGCTTGATGGCAATGAAGTTTAAAACTGCATTGATGCAACTCTTTTTCTTATGAATTTGGTATGTCTGTTGTGGTTGTTTTCTGTTGTTGTTGTTGTTGTGGTTGTGTTTTGGTATATAAGTTATGGTAGGATGAATTTTCATAGTAAAATGTGCTGTTGTTAATGAGAGCAGACTTCTGACTTTATGCCTTTTCTATTACATCTTGTAAATTTAATAGGTATGCAAAGGAGGGGAAGGACAAGGGTGATAGACCAGGTTGAAGGAGCAGGGGCAAAGGTGTAGGGGTATGGATACTCCTTTTTTATCCACTACCACTGAGTCAGTGAGGATACCAAAAAGCTGGGACACTGTGAGGAAGGGAGAGAGGCAGAGGAAATGGTTTGAGGCCTTATGTGAAGCTGCTTCCTTAGTGTAGCCATTCTCATCAGGCGCTAGCCATGCCATGCAGCAGCCGCAGGAAAGGAAGCCGCCTCAAGGAGATGGCCCACATCTCCTCAAGGAGACGTGCTGTGCTTCCAGCTGGTGGGCAGTGCTGGAAGTAGCTTCCCCAGCCCCTTGGGACCAAGCTGGAGAGTCACCTGCCTCTGCCTGTGTCTGGTGGGGTGATCAGCTGATCAGTGCCAGGAATAGCCTGTGCCTCTGAAGTCAGCACTTCTGTTGTATGTACAAGTCCAGCATCTACGAACCCATGGGTGGGTGACAGACTGCCCTTTCTAGAGCTGCCGGAAAGTGAGTAAAGCCATACTTTAGGACAGAAGCAAGTGGTGTAAGCAAGAGTCCAGGGGAAAATGCTGTAGGGGCTTTTTTTCCCATAATCCCTTATGAATTATGAATCCCTTATTCACCCATGTTTGCCTCCTGGATAACTTCCTGGGGTAGCCTGTCTGCACCCTTGACCGCCTTTCTGTATGATTCAAGTACCCTGTTCACTGTGAGTTACTCAATTAAGAAATACTTTCTTTCTCACAGATGCAGAATACATGGGTCTCACCCATATTTAAATACTGCCTAAGATCTTTCAGTTGTGAATAGCTAAGCCAAGTGAAGAGAAAACTACTTTTAGAATGGTGCTTTCATCTGGAGGTATCTCTTAAATGCCTGAGTGAAGAAAAGAATGTAAATAAATGAATTAAGAACAAGATTATGACAGAGGTGGAAGGTTTTTCCAGAGTTCAGTATTTGGCACAATTAGCAGTCTCTAGTGCACGTGCTTTTCATATTTTAATACTAATAATGTACTGTAGTTCCTTTTCTTAAGCTTTATGTATACAAAGTCCCAGAGTTTTGATTGTAATTTGTGGATAAATAAGTGGATATATTGAAAAGAAACAAGGGGCTTTTTAGACTATTAGCTTGAAGGAAGGGATCTGCATCAATAGGTTTAAGATTCCTGATTTGGCATGACTTCAGTTCTTTGAAAATACACTTCAATTAATCTTCAGTTCTTTACATTTTCACTTTTTGTGTCAATCAGACTTGGGAGATGATCTTTGTAAATAGCTCTTCAGTTCTCCTTTCTGCATTGTTATACCATTTGTTAATAAAAACTTGGCCTGTTCGTTATTTTTATATTATTTTGCCTTTTTTTAAACTCATTTGATTCAATTGTATTGCAGTCATGGGCATCGAAATGACAGGTAAAGTCTACCTTCTCAAAAATCCAAGCACTTCTCTCATAGTTGGGTCTTTTGTTTGCCACTTTGGATGTTGAAGTTCCATGTTGTCTTTGTGTAGATCACCTCAGAAAATGAAGAACATAAATATAAATCGTGTTTTGGTTGTAATCTGTGTATTTATTTTATTTTTTTTATTTGGAGTGAGCATGATTTTTTCCTGAAGATTTGTTTTCCTGATTCATGTATATAACATTTAACATTTAGGTTTGATTTTACCTAGTCATTAGCCTGCTAGTTTGCTGATACCCTCTGCTGATGCCACTAAGAATGCACTACCTTTTTATATCAGTTAGAATGTGATGGTTATTCTGTGGCTCAGAGCACGGTGGTCTGCATTTGTTCACAATTTTTTTAAATTTGCTTCTCATTCATTTTCATGTGATGAACCTAAAAGTTGTGAGCTTCTTGTCCTTTTCTGTTTGTGTTAGATACCGATTCTGTGAACCTGTTTATTCTCTTTGTGGTTGTTTCATCTCATAGATTTTTAACTATAAAGAAAACCACAATAAAAATAATTCATCCTTGGTGAATGCTTGTTTACTGTGGTGCCCTGTGAAAGTATACTGTTGTTAAAACCCTTATTTGTGTCATGCTTTTGGGATGCAGTTTTACACAGTAATACTTCAACAGTTGTTACTGCATTAGGATACTGCCGTGTTCATTTGACTAACTTCCATATCATAATTTCCAGGACTGATGGTCGCCGCTGGTCTTTGGCTTCTCTCCCTTCTTCTGGCTATGGTACAAATACACCCAGCTCAACTGTTTCTGTAAGTATCTGCTTTGCTGTGCTGATAGATGTCTTTTGCACCCTTTAGCTTCTCAAATGTAGCATGCTTCTCTTAGGAGAAGACAATGTTTTGTTGTGTTTGACAGACTTAGAACTAACATGTGATAGGAAACTGCTTTACTTGTGTGAAATAGAAGAAAACTTTACACAATGTGTACTTTGCTTAGAGATACTTTTGGTAGTGAATAGTGTTCATAGCTGCTCGCTTTTGATCTGCCTTCTTTTAACCGTACAATAGTTAGGTATCAAGTCTTAACTGAGGCTGCCTTGATGACAAGAAGAAAGAGAAACTGTCTATGGCATGATTCATCTGTCCTGGGTTAGACTGCTGTCTTAGGATGAGATGAATCACACATTAGCCTTTCTTTTCCTTTGGCAATTGTGAAATGTTAGTGCACGATAATAGGTTAGATACCTAGCCTTTCAGATGGCTGTAATTGGAATAAAAGGAAGCCTTTGGGATGCATAATAGAATAAGTTTAACTTACTAATTTTTACGTTTTGGACCAGTTGTTTCAGTGTGATTGTGGTGGTTTGAAAAAACAGCTGGGAATTAAACTCCAAATAGGCCACCCCCATTTTCCCCACCCTGCTCCAGTGAGAGGGGGATAAAGGCAGAGACTGTGGGTTGAGATAACAACAGCAGAGGCTATGGGTTGAGGTAACAACAGAAAACCAACAGCTAAGGAGTAGGAAATGCACAGTAATGGCAACAATATTGATAGAATTTACAAAAGAGAAGGTGCTTTACACACAAAAGGTGTTCAGCACCTCAGCTCAGTTCTGTGTGGCTGCTGAGACAAAGACAAGATTGTATTTGCTCGCTGTGGCTTGCATTCCCCATCCCTGAGGCTGGAAAAAGAAACAATGAGAGACAAATCCCCCCAAAAGCTGGATTGTCCATGTCTTGCTGTCTGCTGCTGGACTGCTGGTCTCAGCTGTGGTTGGCAGTATTCAGCTGGGCTCGGCTTGCCTCCCCTCAGCCTTGCTTCTGCCAGTCTTATGTCAGCCCCCCACTGTACCTGTGCATCTCACATGCCACAGCAGTGCCTTGGATCCTGCTCCAGGACTTGGGAGCTAGCCATGGCAGAAATACCAGCCTCTACTTTGTGCATCTGCACATCTCTGTACTGGAGAGGAACAACTGTCTCATGTTACAACCTGGAGCAGAGCTCTTGGTTGTGATAGTCACACCTAGAGGCTGTGGAGATAGAGCTGTAGAGAAAGCCTACTTTGGAAATAGCAAATAGTTGACATTCTGACAGTTAGAGCGCATCACTGCAGTGGAAGTGGTGGTCTGTGTTGATCCAACTATGGGTCTTCGATATTTTATGCTTTATATGCCTATGAAAGGTGTTTTACCTTTTATGAATAGGGCATTTTACTGAATGGGTAATAACTGATTTTTTTAAGCTGTTTCTTTGACAATTAAAGTAGGCTTTCTTTTCCTACATCCAGCGGGTTTGTTCAGTTTCTCCTGTGAAACAGTTGAGTTCCACGTTCCGTACAATGATGAAATATGACCATTTTGTGTTATGATCAACTCTTACTTTATTTTTGTCCACAAAGATTTCTGGAAGGACAATTCTATCTGTCTTAAACTGTGCTGAGTAATTTCTTATATCTTGAGAACTTGTTCTCTAAAACACTTATTTTGACCTCTGCTTTCTTTTCTGTGTAGATGTTAGTTTTGCCAAGTAAATTCCTTGGTTTCACATTAATTCTGTAAGCAGTTTTTGTTAGGGCATTTTTGTATAACTCTTATTGGAACTAGATCAGATATGCTGTGCTGTTCACCTAAAATATAAAATCTTCACCTTGACATAAAGGAGTTTATATCAAATAAAGGAATTGCCATAGAAACACTGTCACTGTTGCAAGAAACAGACTTGTGCTAGAAAGGAGATTAAAAGCTGTGTCAAAACCAGATCAAAATATAGTTTTAATTTTCTGCCCATATTAATTTCTTTGATATCTTCAGTTTTAAAATGGTAATTTTAGTTAATATACTTTCTCGCCCGCTTAAGTTCACTAGCTGCTGTAGGCATCCTGGAATGTGGAGCAGTTTTACATGGTGTTTGTATTTGTTGTCCATGTGTTTATGGACTTAGATGTCTTAACTTCGGTAATACATCACTGTTGACCTACCCCGTGATTATTTCTGAATAGAATATATAAATAATAACATACCTATATGTCTTCCCTACCACTGAGTAAACAGTTTCTTACTTGTGGAAATAAACCTTTTTTTCCAATAAATACATTTTAATTTTGTTGAAGAAAGCAGCAGTAGAGAATTCATGCCATAAATATCAATGGTGTCCCACTCTTAAGAGTAAGGGATCACACAAGATTAGTAAATACTTGTGGTCGAAAGAAATTACCGAAGTCAAATGAACCACAAAAACTCACTAAGTTTTATTTGTGAATTACACACTTGGCATAGAAATTGGTGTATTAGTCTCTGACCTGCTATATAAGCACATGTCAGTGCATGTCAGTGGGGTTTGCTTAAAGGGGTGGGGTGGGAAGGAAAGAAAAAAAGAAGAAAGAGATCACCTGTCCTGGTTCCAGCATTAGTCCAGCTTCTGGGATATCTCAGGATCCTGGGGATGCCTGAGGCTTGTGTGGGGGGTACCACTTGATAGAGAAGCTGTTTCCACCCTGAAGATGGGTTTCTTACTTTCCATGCAAATTAGTGATCATTCACAGTCCAGTCTTTCTGGTCCTTGTGGAAATGGGTCAGAGGGTTTCAGGGGTCTTTGGCAGTCTTGATTCCCCCCTGTGCCTGCTTCTCCACCTCATTTCTCTGTGTGTGCTGTACTGAGCTGTGCTTATCTCCAGGAGGTAAATCAAAGGCCTTTGTCCCAGAACAGTGCTGTCCTACCTCCGTATGGCCCCTTGTCCAGTCACATCTTGTTCTTTCTCACAGCATTTATTGCCAGCAGTCCTTGGCTGTTGTTACCTAAAGTCCTTGGTTGGTGCCACAGCCACCCTGCTACTGGTGTTTGAGACATACACGTTAGCTTTTATTGTCTTGGCTTCTGCAGTATCTCGTGGTTAGTTTCTTGTTCTGTTTTGCCTGAGAATTTGCTATTGCTGATAAGCCCTGCAAAAGCACTTGGATAACCTTTGGATTCTAAATCTAGCGACTATTTCTTCACTTCTTAGAGATGTTTTTCACTTTCTTCTTTTACCCTCTGGATGATATATGTAAATCACAAAACCAAAACTACAAGTGTACCCATCTAATTGATTTCATGATTGATTTTCAGAATCTGAAAGAGCAAGCACAGTTCAGCCTTCTCCTCCACATTTTTACTTATTCTTAGAGAAAATGAGATACCAGTTTGTACAACACTGTAAAGGTACATTTGGAACACTCCCTTTTCAGCGATGAATAAGTAAAATTCACATTAATCTAGACATGTATCAACCAGAAGCAGAAAGAGTTTTCACACATTACAATAGAGTACAACTTTGTTCTTCACAAGCAAGTGAAAGTCAAAGTAGGGGCCAAAGTGTCTGCAGTTACCACAGTTATGCTGGGGTGAGTGTAGCTCACTGTTTGTTACTCTGTTTTTTTTGTTTGTTTCTTAATATTGAAATATTTTGATATTGAAAGTGATGGGAGGAATAGAATTACCTATATAATGGAAGGTCATGGGTTTAGCAATGGTGCAGGTACCACATATACTGGTTATCACATCAAAGTTAGAATACCTTCTGCTTGATTATTCAGTT
>VYZP01054113.1:0-11052 GCA_013400635.1 Hypocryptadius cinnamomeus
CTGCACGTGCATTATTTTGCCTTCACCAATCTCACATTTCAACTGCAATCTGCCTCAGAATCATTCATCATCATGAGATCCTTCTGAAAATTTCTGCAATCAGACCATGCCCACTCAAACTGTGCAAAACAAGCTTTACCCACTTTCATTTTGCTTCCAATGCAACTGCTCCCATCACAGATCCCCAGTGGTCCTGACCAGCAAACACCTAGGTAAATCCTGAACACCACCCTATTGCTTGATACACTTAAACAGTTTAGCCATGAGGACACCATGCCTTCCACCCCTGGTTTCTATACCAGAAGCTGTTTCTCTTACCCCATCAAAGCTTTCTGGAAGACCACATGGGCTTGCCTTGGCCAGACCACCCCTGCTCACAGGCCTCCTGCCTCTGTCACAGCAACATTCACAGGTCCTGGTATGGAGAAAGCTGTGCTGGCTCTCCTCCAGCACATCACATTCAGCAGTGCATTTACTAATTCTGCATCTTAGCAGCAGCTTTACCAGTTTCTCTGATTAAAACTTGCTGCTGGGTTGCCCCATCAGCACTCTGTGAATCCATGTGACCATCCCACTCCTTTAGGAGGTGGAGCTCACTTAACAGGATTTATAAAGCCCTCTCAGCAGTTTCTTATTTGAATTCCACCAGAATACTTAGCAAAATCAAACCTTAGTGATCAGTTACTGCCCCTTTTGTGGTCCTAAGCCTCCTACATTAACCTTCCCATTTTCCTCAGGTTCATCTGCACAAGTAGCAGCTTGGCCTAAGACACTCTCAAGCACCCTCAGCAGTGACCATCGATGCAAAAAATTCAATTAGCACTAAAAGAAACATATCTTTCAAAAGTCCTCATGAAATGCTTTCCTAAGCATCTGTCACTCCCTGCTTTCCAGGGAACCAGTGTATAGAAAAGCCAAGATTTAGGTAATTTCCCAGCCAGTCAACATCCACATCAACAATACCCCAAATAAACCTTTCCTGCCTCTCTTTCCACCCCTCACCACATAGAGCTGTCTGAAAAAAGGTGCATGGAAACTGGCACATATCCATGAAACACTGCAGCTCCATGCAGCTCTGGGAAGCTTTGCTCTCTGCCTCAAGGCCGGCCTTCCTGTACCTGGAGCAGCTCCTGTCCACTAGAGACTGACCTGAAGAGAGTGAAACAAGTTCCCACTAGGACAATCTTCCCAAGTGCCTCCAACAGCAACCACAGAGCCATAACACAGTGCATCGACTCCCTGGTAAGTTCTAGATCTTGGATGTACCACATCAATAAACACTTTATTCAGCTTGTATTGAGCAGGTGCAAGACCAAACAGAGCCAACAAGCCTTCCAACAAAAGGAATTACAAGGCAAAGCAAAGGGAGCAGAAAAGAACCACAGAAAGTTGGATCAGGTTAACAGAGGAAATGCCTCTATGACATGTTGATATTTTTTCTGCATCAGCACTGCAGTTCACAGGCATTTCTGTGTTATGCACATTCTTTAAAAGGAAGCATTTTGGTAATCTTGCTCCTCAAATTCTGGGTACAAGAATGGAGAATTACTTTTCCTATCCCAAA
This sequence comes from Hypocryptadius cinnamomeus, assembly GCA_013400635.1. Lineage (NCBI taxonomy): Eukaryota > Metazoa > Chordata > Aves > Passeriformes > Zosteropidae > Hypocryptadius > Hypocryptadius cinnamomeus. The sequence goes on from VYZP01054113.1 coordinate 1,565, forward strand.
AGGATAAAATGGATTCAAGAAACAGGTTGTGTTTTACATGAGGAATTCACAAGTTGTAGCATGAATATGTTTGCAGTTTCTTCAGTGTAGACATGCAAATCATCACTGTCCTGTGGTTATACTTGGAGCTTGATTTAGTGTCAAAATAGTGGAAGTCCAAATGTCAAAGATCTCTACTATATATTTTTTTCTCTTCTCTGCTTCACTTGACCAGTAGGCATACATTAAGCACCAAATTTTACCTTTTGAAAAGCAATTTATTATTTCAATTTAATCCTGAACTGTGCTACATTTTTCAAGCCCTTAAATCTTATCTTACATCAAGAGTTAATCTTTTCAGAAGCCAGAAAAAGCACACAGTTTTGTGTTGGCTCCTATCAAGGTGACCAATATATCTTGTCCCAGATCTATAAGTCGCTTCAGAGTCTCTATTGCACTAAAATCAGGGTGACTTTGTTCCTGCATGCCTTCATTGGTCAGGCCCTGGATCCAGCTCATTCTCCTGGAAACTGTAACAATCCTCATCTGCAATGTGGAAACAGAAAATGGCTTAGATCCAAGACATGGATAATTAGCAAGATAATTATAAGAAAAAGTCAGTCATGTGGAATTCTCTCTGAGCTCCTATCAGAGCTCAGTTTTCCATATATCAATGGTTAGCACCCATTTCTTCTTCCTGCTCATTTCATGGGGTTTTTTGCCTTTACTCCTAATTTATTCTCTAGATCTCTTAGCAAATAGGATAAAACATGAAGGAGACTTATGGTACAAGGCAACTAAATTTTTGGACCAACAGGATTTCTCCCAATATTTTGTTTAAAACTTCAGAAAATATATATACAAATAGGCTGATTCCTCTTGCCACAAAAGGTGACAGGCCTTGGAGGACTCCTTGTAGTAACAGAAATGCCAGCGTTAAGTTTCACGAGGAGGAAAGGGTGAAAAGTGATACAGTTGGTGATGCAATAAAGATGAAGTGTATTCTTTATCCCTCTAATTTACTGAGAAAGAGACTAAAAAAGGAGCCTAGGAAAGCTGGGGATAAAAAAGACACAGAAGCTTTCTTGAACCGATTTATTTTGCTTTATTTTTGCTTCAGTCAAAATCAATTTATTTCAAAAAAGGGTTTAAATTTTTTCTAGCCTTTAGCTTTTAAAACTGTTAATATATCAGATCTGGAAAAGACCTTTTAGGTCATGATATGCAGTCAGCTCTATTTCAGGCAAACTTATCATATGTGTGGATTCACCAGGTTAAAGACCCATTTTAAATCTAGCCTAGTTGTAGCTTCTCTCTTACTCCTACTGAGAAGCTATGCTAGATCTCCACTCTCTTCATCATCAAAATCCTTTTTTTTTTGTAATTTCCATCTAATATGCATGCCCCTGCACAATCATCCTTAAATTCATATTTTTAGGATTTTCACATTTCATCCAAAGAGTTAAAGTGGAACTGACAACCAATGATTTTATACGTTCTTTTTACAGAGTAAAAGGCAGCTGAAAGTTTTGATCCAGAAATCTTTAAACCTTTGGATCAAAATCCTTTGAGTGAGTTTATGTAGGGCAGAGATGTGCAGAGGGAGTTAGAAGCTCACATTTCAAAGATTCTGGAATCAATCGAGTAACCAAGATGATAAAATTTAATCACTGTCTTTCCAAGCAAACAACAAGAAATGCTCTAGGGAACTCTGAGCATAAATGATTTCCAGCTGCATCACAGACTGGACATCACCATGAAAGAAGATTGATACGTTTTTTTACTATTTCAGAAAGCAAAAGAAGCCTGAATGGGAATGATTTTCATACATTTCATCCAGACAAAAATCATGGGATATGCAGGACCTGCATTCTGTAGTTCAAGTATAGACAAACAGTGGTGACAGCAAATTGGATAGACATGACTATGGTATAATTGTGACTTTTTTTTTTTTTAAATAATATTGCAAAAAAAAAAAATTAAAAAAAGAGTGCAAATATTCTATGCAGATATTCTATTCACTCTGTCAACCAGATTAAAAGAAAAAAAAAAAGCTCTTTTTTCAGGGTACTTCTTGGTGGTATCAATCAATATTCATCTGATCTGGAAGATAAGGAGAAAGAAAACAAAACAAGACAGGGAGGAAGGGAGGAATTTAGAGCAACATTTAAACATTAGTCTTGGAAATGTTTTCTTGCCACTCAGGTGCTAGCACATGCTTTTTAAAATAATTTAAGGTAATTTCTATATCAGACCAGGATCCTTCGTTGGCATAAGCTATTTACACAAGCTGAAATGTCATTATGATTCAAGGTCTATATAGCCTCACATAAACTATATAATAAACTACTATGTTTTTCTTTTCTACAAATCCAGTGTGTGCCTTGCAGTTTTGCACTGTAAGCTTCAGACAGTTGTTTCAAATATGGATTTTTTGGAACCTTTCCATGCCAATGAATCATTGTTATTTTCTTTCATTGTGTAGTATCTTTTCCTTGAAAATGGAAACACCAAAAATTGTGATTGTCCATTTCCACATTTTTCCCCATTATAAGCTTTCATTTAGCACGCAAGGGTCTCAGAGGAATTAAAAATGAAAACCTTCCATTTCTGAGCATGGAAACAAAAATTGAAAAGTTAATGGAGATTCATATTTACTAGACAAAAGAAAAATAATTTCACAGTTTATAGACAGTGGATTTAATAAAAAAGGAATATTATAGGAGATGCCAGAACAAATTTATTAACAAGTATTGATATAAGAATCAAATTTTCTTCCTTCCAGATATATAAATACCTAGGACTCAAGGAAAAACCCAGAATAAAAGTAAGATTTAAAACAATATAAAACAACCATTTTTTCCTAACAAAAGATTATGCAAGCACACAGGGCAGAGAAATACCCTTTCTTCTGAAAAGCAAGTTAAACTTTCACACTCCAAACACAGAGTCTAGAGAGCAGAGCAGGGAAGGGAGTTCAGGCTTTGCCTGCATAGTTCATGGGAAAAGAAAAGAGAAAAAAAAAAAAAAAGAGAAGGGAAAGAAAAAAGCCTACATTTACTTTTCATTTGTGTGACACTCGAGAAAGACAGATAAAAATATAAAACTACCATTCACTAACCAAATAAATTTTCTATTTTCTCTCTAAGGAAGGAAGTCCAGGAACTGAGATAAGTAAAAGGCTTTCTCCCCTACTTCCCCTCCCCAGGATCCTATGAGATACAAAAGTGGATGCAAAAAAAATTCAACAAATGTCTTTTTCTTTTCTTTCCTCCCCACAAAGACTACAGTTTGATGGCATCTACTGCTGTGCTTAAGAAATATTGTTTTGAGCACCTGGGACAAGGGGCCCTTAATGCCTCAGGGTTTGGTAGCTGCCAGGTGAGACATGCACCACCATGCTCCAAGCATCTGCACCTTCATCTTCTCCATACCATTCCCAACTTTCTTCCTTTCCCTCTGGCATTGTTTTTATGCACCCATCCCAAGGAAGCAGATGTGTGTCCACCACTTTCAATTCCCTCTGTTAGAGGCAAACTGAAAGAGCTCAGCAGAAGGTGGAGAAAGAGAATTTTCTGCAGTAAGTGAATGGCAGATGAAAAACAGAAAGCATCAGTTCCCCACAGCAAGTCTGTGTAGAAACCCATCCCTGCAGGATCCCATCCAAAGATCAGATTCTAATCAAAAGGTTTTGATTACTTTCAACAAGTTTTAGGATCAAAGAACAGAGGCCTAAGGATAAAATTTCATCCAAAAAAAACCTTAAACGAGGAATGAAGGATGCGTGTAGAAAATACAATAAATTACCAGCTTCCCCTCTCCTCATCAGCAACAACTCTATGGCAATACAGAAATGAGGAAAAAGTCTTGTGTTGAGGGGGGAATCTTGTCAAGATTCTCCCCTCTCTTCAGTCCACAGAAAGCAGAAAACTTAAGAAACAACTTAGAAATAACTTCCAAAACTGGAAGAGAATCTGACTCAAGCCCTGCTCTGAGGTGTTAAACTCAGAATACCCAATGTGTTTATAAAAAATTAATTCCCAGTCACACAATATGCTGAGTTGGAAGGGACTCATCAGGACAAAGTTCAGCTCCTGGCCCTGCACAGGACACCCTGAGAATCACCCCATGTGCCCAAGAGCTTTGTCCAAATGCTTCTTGAACTNCATGAAGTGAACTGGGTGAGGTGAACTTTGCCCTCTGGGTGATTGCCCAGTCTCCCCTAACTCCTCCTCTCTGCGGGGCCTTCCTGCCTTCAAAGGAGTCAACAGCTCCTCTCAGTTTGGATCATCTGCAAACTTGCTCAGTATCCCTTCCAGTCCTGCATGCAAGTCATTTATGAAGATGCTGAAGAGCACAGGGCCTAAGACAGAGCCTTGTGGAACTCCACTGGTGACAGGTCCCCACCTGATGTCACCCCCTCACAGTAACCCTTTGTGCCCAGCCCGTGAGCCAGTGTTCACCCTTTGCACATGGTGTGTTTATCCAGCTGTTTAGCTCTGAATAGAACATGAATTATCTACCAAAAATACTTATGATTGAAGCTTATTCTTGGCAATCAACTTTGCAGTTACACATAACTTTTTTTTTTTTTCTTTAAATCAGACTTTCTGCGGCAAACCTTAACATTTCTGCCTGGAGGACAAATCACACCAGGTTTCACATCAGATTAAGACAACAACATTGCCTGTGTCATGCATTGTTACAAATCTCACCAGAATCACAGTGAGGGCCTTCTCCCTTCACCATGCAGCAGACACTGAATTGTGCTGCAGGGAGAGGCCAAGGCACTCTCAGTCAGGAGAGAGATTATTGCATTCCCTCCCAACCCCAAGGGACAGCTGTCACAGGGATCAGCCTACGTCTCACTCTTGGAATAGGGAAACTTTCAGGGAGACATTGAGGCAGAAAAGTGCAGGCAGCACATCAACTAGGGCAGTGATCTCCATGGCTGAGATGAAAGTGGAGGTTTTTAGCTCTGTTGATCTAGTTAAACAAATAGTATAACTGGAGTTCGGGTTGTGTTTCTTTTCTTTTGGAACCAATTTAAGTTTAAGTGTTCATTTTTCTCATAATATGCCCTTTTTTTTTTTTCATCTAAATTCTGGTAAATTATACATATGTGGTTCTGCTTCCTCCCTGTTGACTCATCAGTGTATACAAGCAGGCTAAAATAACCTCCACAACACAAAGCACTGTCAAATGCATATAAGAAGAAAACAGCAGGGAGGAAGGAGACTTATTTTTCTTCTAATTTCTTTTTGGCTACAGTAATACTGGGTGCTGCTTCTCTTGTGCCTATAGAGCTTAGAAAAGGACAGAGTAAATTGCTGGTTCTCCTTCAGGGTTGGCTAAATCCTCAGACATTTCAGAATGACCTGAAAGCCTACATTGACCTGGATGAGATCTGGACATTAAGCTTATGACAGGACATGCCATATTATTTGGACATTTTTTTAATTTGAAAGAGATTTTGAGTGGAAACCAGAGATTTGTAATGCCACACTCTTAACTCTTGTGTTGGTGTATTGTTTAGTCTCGGGGTCAAAATACTGATTTGAAGTTAAGTCACTGATAAGACCACAATAGAAAGAAAATATTACCTGTTTATGCACTGGTTTTATTATGAAAGGATAAGACCAGTATCTGAGGCTCTTTTTTATCATTGAGTATTAAGATGTGAAGATAACTGACAGCACAGGAGATTAAAATCCTTTACCACAAAATTACGAGAGCAAAAGATATCAACTGTCCAACCATACCACCCACTTTTATGTTGGAGTAACACTGGTAGCCCTGACAAGGCGGGTCAATCAGCAGATTCAATCCAACTTCAACCTCATATTTTCTTGGGATTTTTCAAAAAGGGAGCCATGAATCCAAGTGTCTTAATCCTCTTGCACAGGACAGGTCCCCTAAGACGTGACCTGTGTGTGAATGCTGAGTCATTTTACATTGGCGCACGACTAAACAGTCATTAAATCGTGGTGGTTTCAGGTAGAATTAAATCTGGATTAGAAATCAGCTAGAGGGAACTGCTCATCATGCCTTGAACTGGCACTGTCTCCAGATACAGCACTATTAAAAGAAAGAAAATCCAACTCTGGTGAATTAAAACCAAGTAGCACTTTTCTTATTTCATTACATCAGCCCCACCAAGAACAGCAAGGTACAGAAATGCAGTAATTTATTTTTCTCCCCACATATTTTACTGCTGTATCACCTATTCAAAAAGACACACGCAGAGAAACCATTTCTTTAGATCCCAACCATCTGTTGGATGAAATCACACCTTGACCACAAAATGACCATTATTCTATCAAACAGGAGCAAAAATATCCCAGCTGCCTTTTGCTCCTGGCAGATACAGAAGCAGCCAGGCCAGGATACCCTTTGGAAGCTCACATATGAAATTAAACCTGATCTTTTCTTAGCATGGAAATCCAAACTACCTTAGATCATCTGATCTGATGGGATCACAATATAGATGTAAAAAACACCAGGTTACTTACAGTTATTCACTATGCCACATTCCCAGCACTCAAAAAAGGACTGAATCACAGGATGTTACTCTGATTTTGGTACTACATCCACTTTAGAGAGAGGAATAAATTCTCCACTTGAACTCCATCCTATGTACCCCTTCAATAATAAAACCTTCAACAAAATACTAATGGGCAGTGAAGGAAAGTGAGAGAATAAATATTTTGAGTAGGGTGCTACTGAAATAATATAATTTCCCTCCTTCTAGTGACATTCCTTAGCAGGAGGGACAGCACAGCTTGGCCAAACCAGCCAGCTTGCCTGGGGACCTGGCCCACAGCATATGAGTCACTGAGGAGGAGGAGATCTCACCCCAGCATGCTACTGCATCAACCTGCTCCAGCTTCTTTCTTCCAGCTGCCTTTACCAGAACAGAAGGACAGAATGAACATAGTTAAGAAAAGAGAACATGAATAAAAGGCACATAGCAAAAGACAGAGAAATCCTGAAATTTTAAGGGGAGCATGATCAATTTCTGCTCAATCTAGGATTTAAATGTACTTTTTAGGACTGATTTTTGCTGCTCTAAAAGTGAACATGATCATCCCATGCTGATGGTAGGTCAGATTTCACATCCTGGCACATCTACATGAGCAACAGGGAAGAGAGGGGCAATGCTCTGCTCCCAAGTCTTGCAAAAAGTGCCTAACTGGTGATGTTAATATGCCCACAAAACCCATCCTTGCTGGCTGCCCTCACAGCAGATTTTCTTGACAACTCCACAGGTGATGCTTCTTCCCTACAGCCACATTCAGGCTTTCAAGCCATGAAGTGATACTGAAAGGTTATGAGAAGTTCCTACTGAGAAAAATCCACCAGGGAGGCAATTGCAACTACTCAGTAAGATCCTTCCAGATACAGGCAGGTAACTTCTCTTAAAACAAATACTGCACTAAAGCTCTTGCACAAATAAAGTTCTGGGCAACAAAAAATGAAAGAAAAATAAATATCTTATGTGGAAAAGCAAAACTGACAGACATATATATTAAAAAAAAAAAAATAGGTGATGTACTCTTGCTGTTCTTTTGCTCCAGATTTTCTTATGTATATATTGTCTGTTCCTGGAGCTGAGTAGGGTTGGCCACTTCTGAACATGTAGAGACCAGTAGCTGCCTTGCTGGGATCAAGAGCCCTCATCCCCAAATGGCAAATATGTAACTCCAACTCCAGTGAAGTAATACCACTTTGGATCACGTGAGACATTATCCACAAATTAGTTCTTAACAGACTAGCAGTATTCTATGAAATCAATTATTTATAAGTAACACCAAGCAAGAACTGAGTGAAAAAAAATAAATTAGGCATTGTCAGGAAAAATTTAAAAGAGCAAGAAAAACACTCCAATTCCCATTGCTGTTGCGAGACACAGAAGCAGATAACTTCTATGCATGGTGGGGACTAATACATATAATACTAATACATATAATACTAATATTATAACTCACACCAAATGCTTCAGCTTAAATTTTTAGACTACTTAATTCTTACTAGTCCAAATAAGAGTGTGAAAATTGCTTTCACTTAATAACATCTTACTGCAATTGAAGCCAAGTCTGTTCCCCTCAGACTACAGTAACCTGAAGAAACTGCTAAGGGAGTGCCTACAGGAGACACAGTGCTCTGAAGCCTTTCCTTCACACTCATATGCAAATCAAGTGCAAATTTCCCAATTAGCAGCACTCTAGGAAAAACTAAGTAACAGTAAATAGTGTACAATAACAAAAATTGAAAAATCTACAGTGCAGTGAATACTAAGACTCTTACAGCTCCTCCAGAATGTCCCCTTATTTTGTTATTGTGACTGCTTTGTTTTTTAAGACATCTGATTGCAAAAGGCAATACTGAAACCACAGCCCATCCATAATGCAGAAAAGCCTGTCTGAATTTGCAGAGAAACTGATGCAGTAATTTTGGTTATAAAAAGGTCATGATTCAAATGCCAGTGACATTACTTCAACACTGTTGAAAATGCACTGCTAATTAAAGAGTACAAGAGATGAGGATGAATACCTACATAGTCGATTTGAGTGACTGCTCATTTTGGGTAGGCTTTTAAAACAGCATTGCTGGTAGCAGCAATACTGCAAGCCTAATTTTCTTGACAAGTCAGGATTCAGCTTTCTAAACTTGAGAAATGCTGCATTAACTGATGAAGACTGTAATTCCATCTGGGGGAACACAATAAATTTGAGCTTTGTTCTTGTGGTCTAGCATGTCACCAGAAACCTTTGCTGGAGTTACAGAAGTACTACATGCAGACAAGAGTGTATTACCTCATCAATAAAATGTCTCGGGAGCTGTTACAGAAGCAGCAGCAGAAAAACAAAGGGCAATTTGAACTTGAGAGAAGCTGTTTGTTCTGTCTTATGAGTTAATTTGTAGTGCCAAAATATACCATTAACTAAAATAACAGTTTATTTATAACTTCATTTTAAGCTCATAAGAAAAAAAAATTATTTGCAGCACTATGAATTGTGACATTCCATTTCTTTAGAGTGGTTCATATTGCAGATTTTGAAATGCATTATAAAACAGGGAGAAAGCCAGCATTTTGTAGATATAAACTGAAAGATACATCTTCCTCAGATAGAATTTTTCCCCACAGAGCTCTGGATCTCAGCTTTGATCAGAGTAGCTAATATTTTCAACAGATGCTGAGGATTGGATTTTCTTCTTTTAAAACAAATAAAAGGCATTTGCCATCATATCTCATCCGAATGACTTCATCCTAAATTTAGAGCAGAATTTTAATCTTCTAATCTGTACAAGACCTTGTTCTGAAATCATGTTCACTTCAGTGTGTCCATCGTCACTGGCTTGAAATTCAGATGAGAAGGGAAAGCACTAACAATTGTTTACTGAGAAATATTGCTTTGGAGAACAGAGGAAACTTCTTCAACACTCGTGCACATCATCTGTCTCACTAACATTCCAGTCTTCAAAAAGCCCCTGAAAATTTACTTACT
>VYZP01054117.1:2902-19117 GCA_013400635.1 Hypocryptadius cinnamomeus
ATGAATAAGATAACCACCAAACACATAATTTAACAGGTCATGAATAATTGATAACAAACCCACATTATCTTCTCTTCATTGTCTTATTTTCCTCTGTTAGGATTTTCCTGTTCTCTCTGTAATTGTAGCATTTAAGGACACCACTGAGTGAGAAAAAAAATATTAGTTTTTTTATTCTGTACAAATCAACAGAAGTGGGTTCATTAACCCAAAACTTAGTGTCTTTCAGTACCTGAGCTAACACATGCAAAGATACCTCTATATCTCTACATTGCAGTCCAGCCTGGAACACACACAGAGGAGCTCTTGTTATCCTTAAGTACAGACAAAGAACACAGAATAAAGCACATTTCTGGCAATCACTAATAGATAAGTGAGCACTCCTAAATTAAACACACCTCCTGCTTCTTTCTTCTCTCATTATAATCACCACAAATTTAAAGCCTCCTCAAAATAAGAAATTTTGTAAAGCATTTATAGTGTTTCATTCTGTATCTGCCAGCAGAGAGGTCCAGCAAAAGAGAGGCTTTGGAGCCCAGACTCTTCTAAATTACTTGTTGTGTTCATCAATTTTCTTTTTTTTTTCTGGCAGAGAAAGCTAACTATGAAACAGAGCTTAAAAAGTGGAAGGAGTAATAGCAGATAAAAATAAAATATGAAATATGTCTGCTGAAAGAAAGTGTGGAAAGAAGGCCAACTGATTGAAGAGTTTGGGGGTGATGTAAAACTGAAGGACAAAGTACTCATACAGACAAATCAAGGGGAGAAAGGAAAACAAGCTGGGTCAGTAACACAAACCAGACCATCACTAGGATCAAAGTCCAAAGCTCTAGGAGACAGATTAAAACCTTTGACAAATAACCCTTAACAATGCTGGTATGACCTGCAATTTGAACAAAACTGTTCACCCTGGAATGAGGTGGATATAGCTATTGAACAAGAGATATGATGAACAAAGACACTACAGCTGAACCGAGTCTGCACATCAAATTAGATGGGTATGCTTGAGGGTCACCATGGTAGAAAACAAGATCACTAACAAGCAACACATCCTCATCTGGGTTTTTGGGTTTTCAGCCCAGACAGGCATATGCTACTAGAGTTTAGACAATATGCGGCTCACATCTTCAAATAAAGAAAGCACGAAAAAACTTGTTTTGTCCAAGATGATGTCAGGCATAGCATTGGTCATTAGAAACAAGAGAGTCTCAGGATACAAAATATTTCTCACAAATAAACTCCTTGTTTTTGAAAATGGGCAGTGCTGCGTGATTATGTATGAACTTCAGTCATATCCCGTAAGAACCTAACTAAATTACAGGATACTGTTTATACAGTTCGGTAAGAGTGAGAAATACTGAATTAATCTAATATACTGGCCTGAAAATGCTACCAAAGTGCTGCATCAAAAATGTGCTGGGAAAAAAAATGTGAGAATTGGACTAGAAATAAGTAAGCCCAAAAGGAAGCACTGGAAGTAATTAACAATGAATGAAATTACTGACTATTCAAAGCATATCTCTTTAGAAACCTTCCAGAAGAAAAGTCTTTGGCATCAAAGAATAGCTGGAACTGCCAGAACACATAACTTCCTTAATCTTGAAATGGCAGGAAGAGGGGCCTCTGGGCATTACAGCTGTCAGTGACAGAAAAACCTAGACATCAGCTTAGGTATGACATTTTCTTTCCTGTTGTTATATTTCCCCTGCCTACCCCTCTCTTCACTACCCCCTCCTTCACACCTTGCTATGATTCACACCCTTTCCTATGTCTCATTTTTCAGCCATTTGCTTTGGAAAAGTTCAATTTAGATAGCCCAGAGTTGTGTCTTCACAATTTAGATGGCCTCATCCAGTATCTTCAGAGGAAAGTAAAAGCTGTGTTGAGTGAACTATTGAGTTTGCCAAGTTCTGTAGTGACTGTAGCTCTGTTTCTCCGAGAGCCAGAAACAAGAGTCCCTGTTTGCTATTTCTATGCTTGTTTCTTCTTTCTTCATCTGCTTATCTTTCTTTGCTTTCAGAAACAAAATCAGGTTTTAATAACAGCAGAAGCATCAGGTCAGACCACAGAACCATATTGTGTGTTCTTTTACCCAAAGTGGAAAGGTATTACGTGTCAGATTTGAAAGATTATTGGACAGAATATTTCCTTATCGATCATCCTTATTAACCAAATTCAACCATCCACAGTTTAAGGGGAAAAGAATCTCAATGAAACAAAGCTTTCTCCTACTTTCAAATAATCTATCTGTGTCCTTTTCTATCTTTTAAGGTTAAAAAGATTTTGAGAGGGTCTAAGAGATAGCATCCTCACATGATGGCCTTGTGGATTTTAGTGATCTCCATTCTCAGCAGGGAAATACAGATCTGTCATGGATCCACACTGGTATAGCCTAAAATGAAGTGTAGCACCAGCTATGCTAGCTCAGTCCAAGCACCCCAGGGTGCTGTTGCTCCACAGCCAACCAGCCATAACTTTCAGCAGCATCAGACTAACATGCTAGAGTGGGTTCACATTAGTGCTGTAATTGTGGTCTGTCTGCTTCCAGCCCAGAGCTGGGTCCAAAGTGTCCCTGCAGTAGATGCAGATCTCTACAGAACGGAGATGTATAAAGTTCTGGCATATACCTGCTGTTATCCAGAAGCAGCTGCTGCTGCACTGAGAAAAAATAATTTTGCAAACATTGAGAAAGGAGAAAACGTAGACATTTTCTGACTGAGTTATCATGATTGCTACAAATAAGACTCGGCTCTGCTATGTCTCTTCTTTGGATAAATTAGATTTTTTTGTAATCAAGAGAGTGATTCTCTGAGGCTGCCCCCACTTTAAGCTAACCTTTAGTTCTGATTCTGTGGTCTTATGTGGTGGTTTTATCCCTGTAATGAAGGGAGCTGCTCAGAGAGGTAGAATGCAGAATCCTGATCTCCTTTTTAATCTAAAATTTTATTTCAAAGCAATAATCAATTTCTGATTATCTGAAAAACATAAATTTTCATTTTTACTGTCCTGTCATCTTCTTTTGCCAGTACCATTTCAAAGACAAATGCAAAATCCTTCCCTCCTACTTACTCCAAAATCATCTGGAATTAGGCCTCAGAATTAATATCTCAAAATTACAGTGCAGATCAGTGTTCTGCAACACTAGCAACTTTTACCTGTCACATATCCTGGACCCAACTCAAAATTCTGCACACCTTCTGACAACCAAGGCTATTAATATGAAAAAAAATCTTTGTAGATGAGTTTATTGCTTTACTGCACACATCTTCTATAGAAATACATTGTAACTGTTGCAATCAAGTTATCTCCTGATTTTTTCACCAAAATATCTCATCTACTGCCATGGATCAGTAGTCCAGAGGTTTTCACTGATGGTTTTATGTTTGTTTCTAACGACTGGAATGGATACAGATCCTAATCAAAACCTCACTGAGAGGTTAAAGAGATTCTTTCCTTTTTTGCATTATTTCTGGAGCAGTGTCATTACTGAGGCTTTTATGCTAAGATTTCATCTTTACACAATAGGCCAACAATAAATCTGCTGCAAATAAGTATAATTCTTATGATTTTATGTTGGCAACAAGATTTAAAGCATTCCTTAACATCACAATAATCACTGAATATGATGCAAGCAAATGTGTTTATTGGTCAGGTTGAGTTGTGAGACTCAAACTTGTGAGATCCATGTTTTCCAACTTGTAAATCCTTTCTCTTTTAAGAATAAAAGAAACTGTGGAAATTGCAGTTCAAGAAAAAAAGATTAGCAAAACAGTTTATGCAACTGTTTCTATGATGCACTTCAACCCACTGAAGAAAGGTTTAGATAGCTATCATTGTCCAACTTCAGGAAATAAATCTAAATGGAAACTCAATAATTATATTGTATTATGAGTTGTACCATAAACTCTAAGCTAATCAGAAAATTTGATTTCTAATGGAAAACATTCCACTGCTGCTTAGGATGTGAATAAGACCATGTGTAAAAAATAATCTCTTAGATGTCACATAAAGAGTAAATGGTCTAATAGAGGAGATGGAAGAGAGAATGAAGATTTCAGACTCTACATGACAGTACCTATCTTGTGAAACCTAAAAAAAATAGTTACCCAGTTAAATAAAAAATTCCGTAAAAGTCAAGGAACTTCTGTGACATGCTCCCCAAATGGCTGAAAATGAAATCAAAACCCCCTCTCTTCTTTATTTCTTGTCATCTGCATTACAACTGCTGAAGTTATTGCTCTAGCAGAGATTAAAAAAAAACAAAAAACAAAAAACCGAAAGATAGATATGTAGAGAGACAGACGATAGACTACATGGATGGATGGGTGGATGGATGGATAGATAGATAGATAGACAGACAGACAGACAGACAGATACTCATTTTGGAAAACAGCAGAATAATTATAAGCTTCAGTTGTGAGTTCTTATGTGGTTACTTTGTTGGTATGCTGACTGTGAGGAGAACAGAAAGAAGAGAAAGAATTCAATTCCTTGATCATCTTTGTGTAATACTGGATATTTATATCATGACATTCATTTGGGGTTTCTTCTCGCTGCCTGAAATGGTCAGGAAAATACTTTTTTCCACTTTTTTATAAAATTCGACACATTTATTCTTTTCCCTTTAGTCTCTCAAAAACTGGGGATAAGTCGCATCAAAAAATAATATAGACCAAGGCATTTGAACATGGTATTGATTTTGTACTGTTACAAAATCTAAATTCAGTAGAATTTCGGGTGTGTGTCTTGTGGTCTCTGATAGAGAGAGACACATGGACTAAAAAATCTTCTGGACTAACCATTTCAGATGTGGTTCCCCAGCCCTGTGGAAGTCAAGACTCAATGATAAAACCAGTCCCTTTTGTCCATTCTGCATTCATGTCCTCCTGTATCTGAGGATACTGAAGGACTTGTATTAATATAACAGAATCACAGAATCATAGAATACACTGAATTGAAAGGCACTGATCAGGATTGTAGACTTCAACACCTCTACACTCCAACAATCACACCATGAGCCTGAGAGTGTTGTCCAAATGCTTCTTAAACTCTGTCAGATCTGTGACCATTTCTGTGGGGAGCCTGTTCCAAGGGCTCCCAAACACCCTCTAGGTGAAGGACCTTTTCTGGTATCCACTCTAAACCTGCCTTTATTCAGCTGCATGCCATTTCCCTTGAGTCCTGTCACTGGTGTTAAAAGCAACAAAATGCAAAATAAATGTAGTAAAAATAGTATCAAAAAAGCCTACTGGCTATGTGTGTATGTTCTGTGCAAAGCAGAACCTGATGGTGCAAAACCAGTTCCAAATAATTGGGCCTGGGTTACAAATCCTATTCTGGTGCTGTTATATATAGCTTATTAGAAACCACAGTAGACAAAGCAATTCTGAGTACCTATTGCATTGTCCAGCACAGCTATAATCTGAAAATCATTGTGCTGAACTTCACAAATAGCACTCACCCTACCAAAGATAATATTAGGAAACACAAAAAGAGGAGTGGAAAATAATGCTGAGTGTATTGTAATGCTGTAACATTTTAGTATGACATGCCCCTAGCTGGAGTACTGTCTCACAGATTTATGTCTTTGGCTCAAAAAGATACCCAGGATTTTATAGCCCTAGAGTTCAGCTAATGAGACCTAGGTGACCTGGCTAACAAAACAAATCAGACAGTTCATTGCCCCACAGTCTGACATAGCCTCTCACACTCCTCCTTTTTTTGGGGTTCGAAGGTCGCAAACTGAGACTCCCATACCGTCCATTTTATCACATCTACAAGACTTAAATTTGTTTCCAGAAGATCTCAATCACAGTACATTTCAAACATTTAACCAAATGCTGCTTTACATTAAGCTAAACTTGTGAATCACTTCAGTCATCTCATAACGTCTTGCCTTGAAAAATACATGCTGCAAATTGACACCATGTCTAAATTTTAAGTAGAAATAATAATGGCAACCTCTACATTTGTGAAGTCAAATCTCTTAGTCAGAAAATCTCAGTATTCTGAGATTGAAAAGTGAAGATTCTGTCTGTCTACCAAGAACAGAACTACTGGGAACTTAAATTTCTTCTTTCACCTCTGGACCCACCCAAAAGCCCAGAAAAATTGTCCAAGACTGCCACCAGAACTGCCTAATCTGACCTGGGCAGAAAATTTTGCATTGAGCATGAGGTGCACAAGCAAGGTGTACCCTTATCAACACCACAAGTGAGAAAGAACATTTCCAGGGATAGGACATCCACTGTATATGTGGGCAAGCTGTGCCAGGTTTTGCCAATGGTTTTTTACCATTGTAAAAAACTTTGAAAGAATAACTAATATAAATTGATGATCCATCAGTTTAAAGCCATTACCTCTTATCCTAACACCACAGGCCCTGCTAAAAAATTGTCCTTGTCTTTCTTATTTGCCCCCTTCAAGTACTGGAAGGTGCTATCTGGTCTCCCCAGGATCTTCTCTTCTTCAGACAGAGCAACCTCAATGCTCTCAGCCTGTCCTCAGAGGAGAGGTGCTCCAGCCCATTGATTATCTTTCTGGCCCTGGACTCACTGCAAGAGGACCACATCCTTCTTATGTTAGGTACACCAGACCTCAATGACATGCTCCAGGTGGGGTCTCACAAGGGCAGAGCAGAATGGGAGAATCACCTCCCTCAACACTGCTCTGGGAACAGCCCAGGACACATTTGGCTTTCTACGCAGCAAGTTCATATGGCATGTTCATATCCAGCCTCTCATCCACCAGTAGCCCCAAATTCATCTCCTCAGGGCTGCTCTTGAAACATTCATCCCCCAGTCTGCATTGATACCAGGGGATCCTCAAGTGTTCCATGGTGTCCCTCCACAGGACAACCTTACTTCATTTGATGTGCTGTAGCCCAGATCAGCTCATGCCTGGCCCTGTGCCTGGCATGGAGCCCTGCACATTTGTCAGTACCACACATCCCAGCCCAGTACACGTCAGGGGAGTGGTTTGCACAGCTCAGAGTGGTGATGGTGACAGGAGGGCCTGCCCACCCTGTGTGTGCCTCCTGTGTCAAGGACACTCTGGTGCAGGCTGTGCACTCCTTGGTGCCCTGGATGGGTGGTCACGAAGTGGCCTCAGGTGACCTGAACAGGCTGGCTGCAGGCCCCAGAGAGTACTGTCCTCTCACCAAGCATCAGCCCCCAGTGGGAGGCTGGGGTTTTCCTGCACGGGGAAGTATCAGTGGGACATTTTTCTAACACCTCTAAGACTGTTAAAAAGCCATCGCATGGCTGCATGCCTTCCTAGTGGGAACGGGACTTCTTGACCATTCTTCATGTGGGTTTCCCACAGCAGAGCCCACATCTCTCTTCCTCCCAGCAGTGGAGCAGAAATTCTATTTCAGTTTCCTATCAACCTTGGAAAAGGCTTCAGGCCACAACCTCCCTTCACTTTTGAAGGGGGCTTACAGAAAAAACAGAACTAGCAGCCCCAGCAGCAGAGAGGAAACAGCACTGTGCCAAGTGCAAAAATGAGGAGCAATTTGACAGACTCATTTCTACAGTTGCCTCCAGGTGTGGGTGGATGAGCAGAAAGCCACGTGGTGATGTGAAGATTTTGCTGTTCTTTTCCCCCTATTAAAGTCACATTCTGTCAGCCCAATCCTCAGCTCTTGGGAAAAAGTCTCATTAATTTCATTTTCAGAATATAAAAGAGCAGATAATCACAAAGCAAAACTCATTAGTGAAGTTTAAAGAGGGAGCTAATTTAAGCAGCATTTACTTCTCCTCTATGCAACACAGCTCTTAGCCTTACTTGGTTCAGAATTAGGGACAAATGAAGAAAATATTTCCAGCAGTGAAGAGGAGTTTGCAGCATACCATTAAATTTGCCTGTGGCATTCCAAACCAAAACCTTTTGCTTGATGCATACAGCTTGCTGAGGGCTTATCACAGGAATCCCCATGCATGCCTGCACAAAGAATTGCTATGGACCTATATACGTAACTATTTAAAAATGCATGCAAGGGGGTTGTGCAGTTTTCCATTTCCTACGCCATCTAATTGGAGCTGTGATCCTGGAGGTCAAATTATTGTAGGTAGATCCAATAAGAGAGTTAACCCCCGCAGATCAGGCATCAAATACCTGGCCTCTTAGCATCTGGCTCCTTCTGTGAAATTCAAAACCCAGAGCTGGGTGCTAAGCCTCCTTTCATTGAGCACATGCAGAGTTAGACCTCTCAGAAGGGCCATCCAAGAAAGCACATGTAGAGCGGGAGCCACTTGGAGCTGGAAATGTTAATTGCAGGAGCGTGGCCCGAATTCTTGTACCCTCTCCAGGGCTGCGGCATCCGCCCATGCCAGAGCTCCAAATAGAGCCTGACCCTGCTCCCTCCCACCAGCAGGCAGCTCTCATCAGGGTTCTGTTTTCTTTCTAAAACCCAGGCAGAACGCTCAAGCAGCCTTGGCACTCATGCATATGTCACGCCCTGGAGCTGGTAGCAGGGTACCAGAGGGAGGCACATGAGTGCATGGGCTCCTCCATCAGCTGGGGGACCATCTTCTGCCTCCCAGCAAAGCTGCTTTGTTGCAGGTGTCTTGGATGATGTGAATTGCACTTCCAGAGCTTTCCCTGGAAATCCCAACCTTTATGATGGCTCTAGCAGCAGGCCTTAGCACTTTGGGTGTGTATCATGAATATGGGGGGAGTTTTAGCACTTCGCAAGGACTGATTTCCTATTTTAAAATACATGCAAGGGGGTTGTGCAGTTTTCCATTTCCTACACCATCTAATCCGAGCTGTGATCCTTGAGGTCAAATTATTGTAGGTAGATCCAAATAAGAGAGCTACCCTGATATTATCCAAGACTACTGCAAAATTTCATTTACTCTTGTGGATATCAGATATACCATCCTTGCAAAGAGCTCTCTACCTGTAATGCAGGTTTCACCTGCTTGAAATAAGTGCCATCTCTCTGAATTTTGTTGCATAAAAGAATAGCATTTATTGATGATTTGGGACAATTCATCCAAACATATTGAGATCCTTTTCAATTTTCTCTTGCCAGTTGTACAATTTTCCCTTTTGATCACAACACACACACACCTGTGCAATAACTGTCATTGTTTTTAAACAGGAATATATTTTATGACATGTAACAGAGTTGAGTTACAGCTAACCTGTCATAAGATCTGAGTTAAAAAGAAAGACATATTTTGTAGTGATGTTTCATGTTAAACGTATGTCCTTAAAACATATCACTTCTTGTGAAGAAATGTTTCTTATAGAAGTGAAATTAATTCTCATCAATATTATCCCTGAATCTGAAATAAATAATAAAAGGACATGGTAAGCTTTTTGCAAAATGTGAACTACATGTCTATGAGAATTGATGTCCACAGACATTAGTGGTAAAATACTGCTCTGAATTGTAACTCTAACATGTACGTATGGTGACATCATATTTCTGGTTTTTACGTTTGCTTTGAACATCTGCACCCAAATTCCCTATAGTGAAATCAGCTGAAGTTGATATAACATAACAGATAATTATATTTAGGCTTAGAAGAAAAATACTGAGACTCAGATAACATGGCAGAAAATAAGAACTCCCATTAGATCTGAATAATTCAAAATAAAAGTTGACTTTTAAAGTCTTAAGGCATTAAAGTCTTAAGGGAAGTGGATTACTGAGAGATCTTTTTTGAATCTGGAAATACTACTTAAAATTTTTAAGTGTTGCTTCACTGGAAAAAAATTCTGGAGAGTTAGTGATGATTTACACCCTGCAGCATTTCTATAAATGAGTAGTTCAAGAAGTTCCACAGAAACCTCAGATGCATAATTGCAAAATAAATTGTATTGAAATGGAATTTAGCAATATATGTTCCCTGACATGTGGTAGGAGAGAGCACACTCCTCTCAACTCCATGCTACTTGCAAGTGAAGGGTCTTACTTCCCAGAGAGAGGTACTGCAACCCCTTGCTATTTAAAAAAAAAAAAAAAAAAAAAAAAANAAAAAAAAAAAAAAAAAAAAAAAAGAAAGAAAAAAAAAAGTGAAATTAAATCCAGGGGCAGAATGTGAAGAAAGATATCCTTGTTTAATTTGCAATAGCAAACCCAAAAGCAAATTGCTGGAAAAATCCTGAAAACTTGGGAGCACACTGAAAAGACACTGCTGGGGCATGGACACAAAAACCTTTTTAGGCAGAGCAGTGCTCCCTGCCACCAAAATGTGGCACTATGGCTGGGGAAAGATATGTTTCCAGGAGAAAAAAGGTTTTGGTTTTTTCCATGAAATGGCATAAAAACAAGCTTATAACAGTGGAGCAAATGAAAGCGTTACAACCAG
This sequence comes from Hypocryptadius cinnamomeus, assembly GCA_013400635.1. Taxonomy (NCBI): domain Eukaryota; kingdom Metazoa; phylum Chordata; class Aves; order Passeriformes; family Zosteropidae; genus Hypocryptadius; species Hypocryptadius cinnamomeus. The sequence goes on from VYZP01054117.1 coordinate 13,225, forward strand.
CACGTCTTCCAGAATAGAAGAGCCAGTTTTGCCATTGTTCAATCCCTATGCCACTATGAAAAAACATCCAAGTCCTCTTTGCTAGGCAGTTTCCTGCTGAAGTCCTATTGGTTTAATGCTTTCCACTACTCATGTCTGCTAGACTTTCCTTATCTGAAGGCCCCTTTGACTGAAATGGAATGAAAGAAGAAAGCCAAGATACACACAGGATGTTTCTATCTGAAAAAGTAGGAGCAGGTAGATAACTTCTATCACATATCCAGGCACTGAGCCAAATTTTCAATGCATGTAAACAAGCATAGCTCCACTGAAGCTTGTGGAATCTTGCCAGTAGAAAACTCGAGTCTATCATTCCCTTTTCCACTGCACCAAATTGATATCCTAGGATGAAACCTGAATTCCTTTAGCCAAAAATAAATTTAAAAAAAAAAATCACAGAAAGAAAAGCTGTTGAATTAATAAGTACCTGAAAGAAAATCAGATACCTGAAAGTGTAAGCTCTCATTGTAACTGTGATGTAATCTACTTAATGAATATTACATTTACCTCCAGAAGTTTTGAACACAGTAACAGACAATGTTTCTGTGCCTGTTAACAAAGTCACAATACTGTTAACAAAGTCACAATACTTCTTTCACTCTGGATGAACTAAATGATTGATTCCTTAAAAGTAGGGTTGAATTTCTCAGGACAGTATGGCTAATTTGTTAAAATCACGCTTGTGCACCTAAGACTCACTTCAGATAAATGAGGACAGATCTTGTGTTGAAGTACATTGACCCTGCATCTTATTTCCAGAAAATGTAAGCACTTGTGCAACTCAAGCTTAAATATTGTATGTCAAATGATCACACATGCTGACAAGATTACTAAATAGCAAACAGATATATATACTCACTATACAAAGGAAAACCTGTTGCATGACTGTAAGCATACAAAGCTTAAAAACAAAGGAAGAATACAAAACTTTATATACACACAAAATGTTACATATAAAATATGTAACTACTATAATCTGAAATATTTGGAATTTAAGTCCAGCAGGTCATAAATCTCAGTAAGAAATCTCAGTGTGAGGACTAATGGTATATATTATTTAATAATCCACTGTGAATCAGGGCAGGAAAATTATATTTCTGGCTATATTATTACTAAATTCTTTCAGCATTCATGGGAGCTTCTATTAAAAGAAAGTAAATATTGGATGTCTCAGTCTGAATAGACTTTGAAGAACTGCAGTGGCTAAACTGAAATATATTTTATGTTAGGTAAGATTTTGGGTTGTCCAGGGCATAGAATTCTGAACACACCTCATCACCTAATCCATAATTATTATATATTGTTGCCCCTATTGCAAATGTTATAACTTTACTTTGAAAAGAGCAAATCAGTGTGGGAAAACACAAATCAACTTGTAATGAACTTAAACTATCCTTTTTCATGTACAAGAATACTATCTGAGCAACAGTCATTAGCATCCCTTTCATCTATCTGATATCTGCCTGTTGAAGGTGCAGAAATAGATGCCTAATGGTCTAGCTCACCAGGTCTCCCAACAACTTCCATTCTGGCACAGGGAAGTTTATATGAGCAAAGGCCTCATGTGTCTTTAGGTTTTGAGTCAGATTTCCAATACAAGGCAGACTGGACTGTGCAATTTTGAGAAATTTGACCCTTTTTTTAGTCCTCTTACAGTACTTAATTATTCTTTTCATTGTAGCAAATTTAACACTTTCTGATAATTTGTGGAATTAATGACACTTTAATTTACACCTCTCCAATCTCCTCATTACTAAATAATGATCACACTCAGGCATAAAGCACAGGGCTTTTCTGACTCTCCCTCCAAGTCAGTTTATACATGTTCTTTTTTCTATTGACATTTTTCACAGAAAAAAGAAAACATTTTCTACTGAATAAAGATTGATGCTTCAGTTTCCTAGAATAATCTTCAAAAAGGAAAAGGTATTTCCTTCCTCACAAATCCCCTCACTCCATGCACATACAACAGTGTGCTCTGGATAGGATGAAGAAAAATTAGAGAGGATATGATTACTTTACTAGAGAAAGCCTACTCCTGCCATGCCAACAAGATATTATAGGTCAAGTCAAGTAAGGTCAAGTGAGTTCTTATCATATCCAAGATCCCTGATTTATTCTGTCAGCTGTTCACTGTCATGCAGCACGATGGGTTGAGTGTCAATATTGGGCAGGTTGATTTAGGCTCAGTGGTTCATGTTCATTTGAAACACACAGTGAGCCCTGCTGGGTGATTATGGACATCATGGGGAGTGTGGGATGAACAGTGTATTAGTACACATAATTTATGTGTGGGGTTTTCTTTGCCTTTAAGAGCACAGCCCCTGGGACAGGGAAGTTCCATGGATTCCTCCGAGTTTGCTATATCCTAACAGGTGAGGAAACACCAAGGAAGTAAATGAGGAAGAGCTGCAGTCAAACCCACCACTTCTCTCAGCAAACACACCCAAGGTCAGGCAACAAAACAAAAATACACCTAGGATCCAAAACCATGAGTTCCTGTTTGCCAGCTTGGTGGGGTGTCTTACTAGCTCTTTGAGGCTACATTTCTGAGGGCTGAAGTTCTGCATTTCCATTGAAAAAGCAGACTGTATGTGCAGCTTATAGTGGTGTTGTTATGCAAGTGAATGATGGCATCAAACCTGCAACTTTTTTCTTTATACTTTACCTTAATTGGTAGACTTTTATTTTTGCTGGTGCTATTATTAGAGATTAGGCATATTTGTTTATGCTGATCTTTCTCACTCCCTCTTTATTAATACACATTTTCTGTAGGCAGAATGTAAAGCAGAACAGTTGCTGAAATGGATCTGATGATTATTGGAGCACCTGAACTTTCTTTGAATCACTAGTTTTTGATAGCCTCAGATTTTGTGGCCATGGGTTTCAACAGTGCAGGGGTCAAGGGCCTCTCTGAGAGGCAGCTACAGTCATTCATCAGATGTGGAGTCAGAGGTACCACAGTTAGATGCAATAGTCATATCGCTGTCCAAAATTTCAATTTGTTACAGCATATGAGTACTGGATGTAGACACATATACATAACGCATTTTTGTGCATTAGGTTATGCAAAAACAGAATTTTATACAGAGTTCTTTAATAGATGTGGTCACCCTATACTGTAAAACACCCATAAACCATATTATGTAGAAGTCAGATTATGAAGAAACCTTATCTACTGTGAGCAGAACCATGCCTCAGATTATTTAATTGGCAAAACTTCATTGACACCTCTGTATGTAACATTCCTCACTGTGAAAATGTTATGAAGCAGGATTTAAACTGCAGTATGAAACAATCACTTCTGTCAGTCACATGCCACACTTTTTTTTTAATGACTCTGGTCTGGAGCATCCCATAGCCTATTATGTTTCCACTTCCCACAGTGAATGGCTTTTGCCCCAACCTCTTCAATGCCAAAGTTTACAATTCTGCATGACTTTCTGTGGTAGCCATGACAAACCATGAGGCTGGGCTGATGCTTTGATAAATACACTGAAAAAGCATCTGCTCTGTGGACCAAGGCAAAGGGAGAGCAGGTTAAAATAACAGGAAACAGTATGAAAAATTACTTTTCTTTATAGACTTTGATACCATAGGAGCCAAAGGGGCTGAACACTGTCAGGTAAAGCAGGTAGGACTCCACAGTCATGCTGTGTCTTTGAAGCCCTGCAAGTATTTCCACTAACTTCTCTTCAAAGGACTCAATTTCATTTTTAATTTCTGGTTTGGGAAAGAATTTCCAGTTTCCATTTCTATTCACTTCCTGAAATGTCCCACAATTCATTTTTTTCTGATATCAAACCTGTGAAATAACCATGGAAATCCCTGTTTTCAGACCTGCTTTTATTGGTTAGGATTCTGAACAACAGAACACTCCGGCACACACATAACTTCAGGCAAATGAGTAATCCCAGCACTTTGGGCTACACCACTGAAGTGAGTGGGAGTCTTGCCATTGAATTTTATAGGAGCATTATCAGACTGTAAGTGCTTTGCTGGTTCAAGGCCAATATTTTTTCAGACTTTAGAGGAAGCCAGATTGGGCCCAAACTCTACACAGCTTCTCCTAGAAAGACCAAAATAAAAACAAATGATACTAAGCAACAGGAATGCACATAGCATAGATGAAAGGAGTGTTGAACACGAGACAAGCCGAGGAAGCATTACTCATTGTATAGGAGAGAGTGGTGGCAGGTTGTTTGGTTCACAATATCCTTCCCTCCCAGTTTTGCAGACAGAGATTTTATCCATTTAGCAAACAAGCATCTGTCTGACTGAGATCCAGAGAGATAAGTAAGCCTGCCACAGAGCCAGGGATGCTGCACTGGTTAGAGAACAGGCTGTGAAAAATACTGTGTGCACCGATCATCTGTTTCACACACCTGTGGCAGCAGTGAACAGCACAGACCCCAGCTACAGGCAGAGCAGACAGCTGACTGCAGCCTCCAGCAGAGCAAGAATGGCCCTTTTTCTCCTCTAGTCTGTACCAGACCTGAGAGCAAGAGGGGCAGCCACTGCCCTGTGGTCGGGCTCTTTCCTCACAGCCAGCACCCTCACATCACTGCCACAGCAACCAAACCACAGTCCAGAAACATCCACATCTGCCACTGGCAGAAACAGCCTTTCTGGAGCAGCGGCAGCCAAGCTCTGAGCCAGTCATGCTCCAACACCTCTACAACATCATTTCAGGGAAGTCAATGATTCCTTATTACAGCACCATGTGGCTTAATACAGCTCTGTTCAAACTGTTGGTGCTATGACACTGCCTTCACGTTAAGAAATTCTTCCCACATTAGGGATTGTGTAGACACCCATTTTGCCTGATATCTTTATCATTTATGTGCACTCAGAGATTGAGATATTACGTGCATGACCCACAGTGTGTTTTAATGTGGCATCCACCACATGGACACACAGCCATGGCCGGTGATCACACGGCTTCTCTAAACCAGCTGAATCCTGCAAGAACAATGTCTCAGGTCAATCACCTGAATTTGGAATAAAGCAACTTCAGGGGGTATTTTTTGTTCTAGGAAATGAGGAACTTTTTCCCCTCTTGTGGCTGCAATAGACAATGCCTCCTTAAGCAAAACTAGCAGGTATGCCCTTTGGTTCTGATTCTCTTACCCTTTTAAGAATAATTCAGTGATGTGCTGTTACTCCCAATGAAGTCAGTGTGATTTTTGTGGGTAAGATTTATTCTTCTAAAGCCACAAAACCTAGACTCTTAGTTTTCTCCTATACTTTTTCAGAGGGAGAACATTAATTTACTCCACTCATTCCATTCAACCACACAATTAGTCAACTCTTTCAGGCATGTATCTTTTTATGAAATAGAAACCATCTACCAAATGCTGTGTTGTTCCAAGCCAATTGAAATCTATGCTCTACAGAGCACATGAACAACTCAGCTCCATTAAAGGCACATACCTTGAATTTCTAACCAGCTCTGGTTAGACCAGAGCATTTTAAATGACAATGTCACATGCAACTTGTGAGTAAGAAGCTATGCCACTGTGATGTCTCTGGAAATAAGTGCTACTGTTTTCCCTAGGCACTTCATGACCTTGTGTGTTGATCTCAGTCCATTTTCCAGGACTGTAAATAAGAGCACTTGGAAAAGCTTTTCTGTTCACACATTTGTAGTTACGAGGGAGAACTCCTGAATGGAAGCATGGCATCCATCAGGCAAGCACAGCAGGTGGCACAGGACAGACTGCATTAAGCAGATGCTACAACTGGGACTTCGACAGAATTTTATTATGGCAACAACTGAATATATATTTATAAAAAAAAAATTAAATAGAAAAAAGTCATTCCCTTGCACAGTAGTAATCTGGCAAACATCCAG
>VYZP01054121.1:0-24181 GCA_013400635.1 Hypocryptadius cinnamomeus
TCTCTGCTGACAGCGGTTTCATTGTTAAGTTGTTTTGTAACCATATAACTTCAACTACATTTTAATTGAAAGTGCTGATCTGTTGTGACCATATAGATATATATAGAGCATTAGATGAAAACTGAAATCCCACTGCACTTCAGGCTACGGGATTATTTTGCTTAAAACTCTGTGAAGCAAGTACTGTTAATAATTATTTATTACCATGAAGGCATACTAAGTGACTTCTAAGCTTAGATGAGATGAGATGAATAATCCTTTCATATCTAAGGCAGGGATTATCCTATTGCTGGTGAACTGCCACTATTAAAAGTCAAGATTAATCAAAGAAAAAATAAAAATAGTAACATCTGGCTAGATTTTCTTCTTTCCCTGAACTTTCTTGTCTAAGGAGACTCAGAATGTGAAGATTTTTTTCTGACTTGGATTGAAGAAAAGATTTTGAAATCTTGACATTTATGGCTGCAAAGAATTGTCATTCTTGTTCTTCCCTGAAGTGTTTTGATATTAAATTTTACATAGAACCTGGAGAATGGGTGGAATGTACTGAATATTCATTCCCACCTCTCAACTTCATGTCAATAACATTTTTCACACTCTTCACCAAACAGACTGCGCATGTGTTTCTATGTGTTATATTTGTGAGTGGCATGACTCAACTGCAGCAACGAAATGTTTTCACTGTAAAAACACCTAAAATCGATTAGGCATTTAGCCCTAGAATTTCGGAAACTTAACTCTCACTGTGCATTTTGACACTCTATTAGTTAAGGTTTTGTAGTCAAAATAAGTTTTATTAAGCTTTAGTTCAGTAAAAATGGAATTTTAAAAGAGATTCTAGAGCATTCTGCTGAGATCTCAATCAGCTCTTCCTGTTATGTTTTCTTTTTACATGTGAATTCAAGGTAATGAAAATTGCTGGAAAAGAAGTCTGGAATGAGCAGTAGTGTCTGTGTAGTCAGATGATACTTAGTTCTGTGTCTTAATTTCATTCAGACTGATTCATTCATTTATTGCATGAAACAATTTGGGACTAAAAAAAAATTAGGTGAAACTAAAAAATTAGGTAAAACTAATTTCTGATAGGAAGGAAATACTCTCTGTATTTCCAAGTCGCCATGAGTAAAAACCAACACATCAAGATAGATCCTTTAAGAAAGAGACAGATTTCCATTTTAATTAAGGTTCCTTCCCAGTGTTTAAAACTGTGTCCAGGGTGATAATGTGAAAACATTTATTGGATTATAGCAGATCCCACATCTGCAAATAAGAAATTCTTAGTACTGGACAAATGCACCATTATATTGGACAGATTAATTTTAATAAAATAAGCTTTATAGACTTTGATCAACTATACTGAGGTTCATGGGTGAAACCCTGATACTGCGTGTGTGGTAAACCTGTGAATTTTTTGTTCAGGATGGGCTATTTTTGTCTCTTGGCAGGGAAAGGACTATACAGTATTAAAATTATTAAAATTCTAATTTGGGGCCAGGTTTTGCCCTCAGGAACTTCCTTAACTTCAGCAGGGAGTTGTGCATGTTTATCTGATTGAAGAATTTGGACACTATCATTCTTGGTGAAGGTAACTTTTTTCTTTAACAGGAATGTGCACTAGTCAAAACTAAAATCTGAACGTAGCAGGGACAAGTTTCCTACCAGGAGACAAATGTCAGTAAGTGTTCTGTTTTGATAAGGTAAAGTGATTTCCTTGTAAAGGGAGTGGGAGATGGAGCAGAAGGAAGGAAAGAGGGATCTTCTTCCAGATACCTTGTAGGCTTGTTTTTAAATTATGACTTTGGATCTAACAACAGGTTTGGCAAGTGTTTGCCTTGGAAATCCTGACACCGTGCCAGATTTTTCTTGCTGGTTTGTAGTAGAGTGTGCATTTTTTAAATACACTGTAATCATTTCAGACCACATAATTAGAAACACAAAGCAGTTTGCTGAAACATAGTGATATATTAAGAGTTCAGTTAATTACACATAAAGAAACAAGTCAGACTTCAAAACCTTTACTCAGTTTCTGTTTTATTTGCAACTGGGGCATGCTGATGGGACTTTGCCTGTTTAACATTGAGTAGGAGTTTCAGAATTTTAACCTGAGGGTAAAATTTTCAAAAGCATTTAAGTGACTGGCTCACTGAAAATCAATAGGACTTTCACTCCTTAGGGCAACACTTTACAAAATATGTAGATACCAAAGTCCAGTTCATTTCAGTGTCTATGTGCAGTAAAAAAAAAATTCCACCTTTCCTGTCCTAAATTTTCTTAAAAGAGAAGTGTTACATTTCAGTGTCATCTAAGAGTTTCTGAAAATATTATCACCAATGGACAGGCTGTTGTTCTCATTCTTTTTTCATTTGTAAAATGTTTTGGTACTTTTTCTTCTTCAACACATGCAGAAATCATAAAATATGTTTTGGATGATAAGCCACATTGTCTTCAAACTTGTCTTAAAATCTTAGTGCAAATGTTCAAGAAGGGTCCTTCACTCTACTGTAAATTTTCCTAGAATTAAAAAAAAAAATCCCCCATTTTCAGTCTATTTAATGTCTTTTTTGATAAAAATATAATTTACCTCCTTTGAAGCCACAGCCTGACCTAAATTATTTTGTCTACATTATGTATAAGAGCAAGCAGAAAAAAAAAATTGTAATATGGTATTCAGAGAGATGAAGACATAAATCAGAACTAATTAGTAATTCTTATTAATGAGAATATATGTTATGTTTTCCATTGAATCTCTCAAATGTAGTTTACTGAGAAAATTTAAAAGTGTCAGTATAGAAAAACCTCAGTATCCAAAAAATCTTTGGTTTTAGAATTTGCAGCATGGGAGGGTGTCTTGGTTCTCTAACATGTTTTTCTGTATGAGCTTTAAAACTAGGCTAACTTGTTGCACAACAGCTTACAAGTTCTCAACAGTTACATTTATTACAATTTTACCCCACTTTCAGACAAGTTCTCTTATCAAGCTCCAAATCACATTTTAGGCAGCTTTGAAGTACATTACTAATATACTTATTGCTTAACAGAAAATATCCTGACAGTCCTTTCTGTTTTAAGGTGCAAAGTAATAAATGTCAGCTTATTTTTTGCAACCATTTATCTGAGCCTGTGCTTACTCTCAAAGTATCTGGCTTTGAAACAAGTCAAAAGTGCAGTGGTCTTCTTCTTGGAACTAACAATAAAAATATAAACACAAATTTTGAACCTTTCTTTCCATGACGCCTTCATTCTAATTCTGGCCTTTTTCTGTCGTTATTAAAACTGGGCAGGCCTAAGTTTTATTAAAAATTGAGGATTCCTTCTTTTTTGTGTGCACATTCAGTGATCATGTGGTTTGCAAGGCTCTCTGGTAGTCATTTGTACTTGTCAGTGCATACTCTTCTATTCCCTGTGGCTGTTTTGTGCTGCTAGACAGGTGTGTGCACTCTGCACAAAACTTTGCCCTTTGGACATCATTAGAGTGTCTAAGAAACATGGAGAATGGGATCCTGACAGACTTATAAATGACCATGAAGAAGGGAATTCTCTTTTGGGATCTGTATGGAACGTATGCCTTATATTATTCCACATCCATTGAGAGAGCGTGGTTTTTCCATCACAGAAAATGCAAAAAGCAAGATTTAAGGTGCAGATAACTCTAGATACCATTCTCTCTGAAGAGTGATGGATGGCTTTACCACTCTTTTTAGGTTCACTCAGAAGCAAGGCTGTTAATATATGAGGAGCAGTTAAGTTGAAAAAAGCATATAGTTAAATGTAGCACTTTATCCCTGGGTACATGTACAAACATTTAAATTAATCTGGTTAATGGGTTTCTGCCCTGTGTCTTCCCCACAGTCACTTTTCAAGTATCTGAACAAACAAGGGCCTTTGCACGATGCCAAGCAGCAGAATGAAGCTCTCTTGTATCCTTGGGAGCAGTGAAATCCAGACTCCTGGATCCTTCACACTGAGCACTCAACCTCTCCAGACACTCAGGTATAGTCAGTATGCCCCAGCTAATCTTAAGCATCATAATGGAAGATAAAGGAGAGAGAATTTACTGCCTAGAACTCAAAGCTCATAGAGTTTTATAGATCAATAAGAACATCCTGAGTTATGCCCAGAGGCAAAAAGGAAGCCAGTACAGACTTCAAAGACCTTGTGTAATATATTCCTTATGGCCAATATTACAGATTAAGCAGAGCAATGTTCAACACAAGCCATCAAATCTGACTAGAATGAGAACAGACTATACACTGTAAAAGTCTATTTTGGAGGCCACGAGGATAACTTAGAGCCTTCACCTTTGAGAACTTATCACAACATTTAACTAATGATAGCAAAATATATTTTAAGTCTGGAAACTCATTCTGAGTTAAGCAACAAGAAACACCTTTTTATTCTGAAGTTCACTGAGGAAGAATAACCAAATTTATCTGATCAGAATTCCTTCAAGCAACTTCTAATCTCTCTCAGGGAGACTCAGAAAAAGTGAAAGACTGCAAGCTCTAGGTTTGATAAAGAAAGTATGAATCAAACTAACTGACAATCTCCTCAGAAGCCTGCATACCATTCAGAGCAGGGAGGCTGACACTACTGACCAAGAAACTGAAATCACAATATTTTCGTACAATATTTGTAACAAGTGGAAAACACAAATAAAATTAAAGCAAGGTCTACTCTGTGTCTAGTGCACAGAAAAATGAGGTCATCTATATTATCTTTCCTGTGGCAAATTCAGGGCCAAACTTTTCCTTTACAAAGGCTGTAAGAGGCTTTCTGTGAGGTCTTCCTTCTCTATGTGACAAGACCAAGAGATGTACGTGACAAACCTATTGGTATCATCTAGACCAAATTTGAAAGGATGATCATTAGCTTTCATTGAAAGGTTGAGGCCTAGCAGGCTCCTTGTACACCCAGCCCTACAACGACTCCAAAGTCCCATTCATTTTCCCTGTGAGAAGATTATATGCTTTATTTCAAAGAAAACAGCTCTCAAGGTAACCTCTGACTTTTTAAAGACTTGTCTAATGTGGGAAAATCTCTCTGCTAGGAAGAGGTCTCCTGACTGGTATACACAAGTACTGTGGATAACTGGAACATTGGTTCCATGCTTTTAATTACAGTGGCTCAGTTCAGCACAGAGACTATCCTGCAGGGTAGGTGAGATGTGTAAAGATCTGTATGATCTGTGAATATGAAAAAAAATGAAGCAGGACTTCAACATCTACAAGGTTCACTGCTGTTGAAAAAAAAAAAAAGCTCAAATATTAATGATCTGCACTGTACATATCTTTTTTGATTATTTGCTTAAGAAAACTTGTTTTTTTAAGGGAAGGTAAAATATACATCTTTGCTTTTGGGGGCTAGATTAGATTCTCCATGACAGTGGAACGTGGCATTTTGTAAGGGGTTAGCAGTGATCCCACTCCTCCATATATTACCCTGCTGAAAGATCTCACTCTGCCTTGCAACATTCTTGTTATTCCAGAACTGGGTTGGGCTAGTCATAATAGATGCAGGCAATCAACTCAACTTCCCCACACACAGCTCTGCCAGTGAAACTCACTTCACCTTGCAACACTCCTGTTTTTCCTGAGTCCTTTAAGCAAAAGCTATCAGTTTGGCACTCACTGTGGATGTGTCCTTACTCCTGCTGAAATCCAGGATAACTTTCTTAGTGATGCAAGAGGAAAGTGTTGCTGATATAGACAAGTGTCTGCTTGTGACTAGGGTGAAACAAAGTTGTCTTCTCTGAATGACAGATTTTGATCCTGGCAATAGATGTAACTAACCTGTGTTCCACTTATGATTTTATTGCAGCAATAAAATCCAGTGTGACTTTAGATACCAACTCAGTTGCAGAGAGTGTAAGTGAGATTACAGTCTAATATTTGCATAATATGGCCTTCTGCAAGGCTGTACTTTTTCCCAAGAAAAGGGTTTCCTTTCTAGTTAGAACATAAGAGTTTTCAGTGTTGATCACTGTTGTTTTATTTATTTTGAAAATCTACAGAGCATTCACCATGATGCAGACAATCATTGGCCTACTGGCAACATCTCAGTTTACACTGGCATTTGTATCTGGGCTATGCAATTTTATGTAAAATCAAGTAAGTGCATGCCACAACAAAAAAGCATGCCAAAGTAAGGATTATTCTTCCAAAATTTTGAAAAAAAGATTTGCACGTTTTCTCTTTGTTTCCTTTATCATATAAAATAATACATTAAAATATAGGAATGCTCTAGGCAATGTACAAAACTAAAAAAGACTAGTTTGGTGAATGAGCATGGTGAGAGGCTATGAATATGGATACGTTTGTACTAAGGAGCCTAGAGGAGACAATTTTTATGTGTGGTGATACAGAAATACAGACTTATAACTCTGCGCACCAGGGAGAGAATATTCCCCTAAACCAAGTAATTTCCCTTGCAGTACTCCCTGTTGATCAAAGCTGCATAATTTAAAGCATCTAGAGGCAGCTTTAAATTATTCACAATATTTTTTAAAAATAATTTTGGTATATTGCAGATAGTATTTGTGTAACCAGCAGTTTCCTGTAAGTTCTATAAATTTTGCATCCTTATAGAGCTCATCTCAGTTTGAGAAGAGGGTACATAACTTTGCATAAGTTGGGCAGGAGAGACTCATTCTGACACCGTGTTAGTCACATCATGCCACAGTGCCAGGCATGCAGGACCATAGGGAATGGCAGGGCAGAACCGGCAGTCTCTAGGTCTCAGCCTGAAAGCTGCTGTGAGCTGGTTCCTAAGAGTTTTCTGATACCCTCAAAAGCCCCAAATAGGAATCCTGCAATTAGTGCATCTAACTCCTCCTTTACTGCAGTCTTCTCTCCTATTGGTGAAAGGTCTTCGCAGCTCATGTAGGGACCCCACCCCTTTTGTGGGTTTTCATTCTGAAGCTATCCACAACTTTACACCTGAATGAATGCCAAACCTCTCTGAATATATAAAGGAAACCTGCAAGAGCAATTTCAGTTACACAGAAGAAGCAGAAGGAAAAGATTTCATCCAGCTTTGTCAGACAGCCTGAACCAGCCATGCTTCTCCCTGCCATTCACTTCTACGGCTTTCTCCTGGCTTGCATCTTCACGAGAAGCTACTTGGCTTTCAAGAACGATGCCACAGAGATACTTTATTCTCACGTTGTTAAACCCGCTGCGGCGAGCCCAAGTAGCAACAGTACCTTGAATCAAGCTAGAAACGGAGGCAGGCACTACACCAGCACTGGATCCGACCGTAACAGTGAGTATCCCACCGGCGGCACTTCCACCGCGGCCGTGGGCGGCAGCCCCGCCTGGCCCGGCCCCGGGAGCGGGAGCGGAGCCCCGGCCGGAGCCGCGCATCCCGTGGCGGAGCCCCGGCCCCCCCAGCCCGAGCGCGGCGCTCCAGGGAACGGGAGCCTGGGGGAAGCCGGGCCACGGGGAGATGCTGCTGGTTCCGGGCCGGCATCTGCCTCGCCGGGCGGCCTCCGAGCCAGCCGCCCTCCCACCCCCGTGCTGGGAAGTCCTGTAGGACCGGCTCTCTCGGGCAGGTTACTTCCTGAGGGAGGTTTATCCAGGAATGCCGGGTTCTATGGCATCTATCCGTCTGGGACGCGAGATAAAGAAAAAGGAGAGAGAGGCATTTCCAGAGCGCTCGCTTTTTTGACTCACCTCCCACTGCGGGCAGAGGAGGTGTCTGGGCTACTTTTCAAGTGCAATAAAAAACTCTGAATTTTCTTCCCGCTGTTTAGTTTTACTTCCTGCCGTAGCACTTACCCGCTTAACACCTCCAGCAAAAGTAAACAAATCAGCTCGTAATTTACCTATGATCTCTGCTCTAACTTGCCTTTTCTATATCCAGTCTTTTCCTTCTGAGTTTTATGTATATAAGTCAGATACGTGGGGGTCTGGAAACCTACTGACTTTATCTGTTCCCTCCCCTGCACACCTCCTTAAAATGAAAGAAATCCAGATAGAGGAAACATACACACACACCAACCCACCCACAGCAACTTGATAAAAATAGAGTCATCCCTGGAAAGTGAAGGCAACAAGTGACACCGATACCTTTCAGCTAAGCCAGGTGTGTCAGCTTTTATGAATGCTGAAGGGTTTTAATGCACAGGAAACATCTCATCATTATGAGATTACTGGGACAGCCCAGTAGGTATTCATTGCCACTGAGCTGTCACTGGTGAAAAGCTGAGCCGGGGAAGACAGAAAAACAGAAGGAAAGACAACCTCAGATCTGTGACCAGATGCTTCCAGGTACATTCCTGAGTGCAGCTGCAGGAAGGCAAGCCTGAGTCTTTTCTGCAAAGCAGGCAGTAGAGCAGCCCTGTCAATATTCCCTGGGATCAGCCTGCAGATTTACAGTCCCCTCTTCCTGCCCACCCGAGACACAGAGGACAGGGTGAAGCAATCTTAACGCAGTGCCTCAGTTCAGAACTTGCTTCCAAAATTCCAAGTAGAAACAGAAGCAGCCTGTAGCTGTGATATGTAGATGTACCTTCAAAGCCTTTTATGATTCATTCTGAAATGTTTCTAGTAATTACTTCTATTTTAAAAGCGTTAGTTAATTGCATTGTGTGTAGAATCTGTGCCGTAATTGTCCTTCGGAAAGAGGGAGAGCACAGACAGTAAAGATTGCTTATTAAAATTAAGCACACTGTGGGCGTTTATTTCAAAGTATAATTACTGAAATAAACAGTTGTGTTTATTGCAGGGTGCAGAGCCGCACATAGAGACGGGTACAAACATGCCTGTATGAGAAGCTCTGCATGTTGGCTCTGTCAGCTGCCTGAGAGAATTTGCAGGATTCTCTATGTTACATATAATATACAGACTACTACAGTTACAAAGATGGTATTCTCTTGAGGGCGAAAGGACCCCTCTGAAACTGTTACAGCTAATCATTCAAACTTCACAGGCAGAACCCCGTTCTGTGGTAACTTCAGCTGTTACCACTTCTGCAGTGTCTGCCCGGAGCCGCAGAGTTCATGGGAGAGTTCAGTCCACTGTAACAATGGAATGAGAAGAAACACACTGTTTGAAATTAATTTAAAAGCATTTCAACTGTTTCCAAAGCAGTGTTTTCCCCCTTGCTAATGATCCAACATAATTGTTGTAAACATCACAGAGCAGATTCCCTAGACTGAGAATGAGCAGGAAACATTTCTTCCCTTGGGGCATTTTTTCTCTTCTAAAAGGTGTGTCCCTGAGAAGAAGTATAGAGAATAAAATTGCCTCTTCTACCACAACTGCTGAAGTGCATGTCATTAGTATTTCTTTATGCTGTGGTATTATCCAGAGATACCATCAGCACTTGAGGCCCTTGTGTTGGGGGACACAACAATAAAGAGATGTCCTGTAAAGATTAAAGCCTACTTTAACTTCTGTAAAACATACCTGGTTAATGTGAAAATGACTGGTTAAGGAAATCACTCCATTCTGAATCTCAGTGTTTCTTGTTCTGTGCATTCTGCAGATCGCGTTCAAGTTGGTTGTCGGGAACTGAGATCCACCAAGTACATCTCAGATGGCCAGTGCACCAGCATTAATCCCCTGAAAGAACTGGTGTGCGCTGGTGAATGCCTCCCTTTGCCACTGCTGCCCAACTGGATTGGAGGAGGTTACGGAACCAAGTACTGGAGCAGGCGGAGCTCGCAGGAGTGGAGATGTGTCAATGACAAAACTCGCACTCAGAGGATCCAGCTTCAGTGCCAGGATGGAAGTATAAGAACCTACAAAATAACTGTGGTCACGGCCTGCAAGTGCAAGCGATACACCAGGCAGCACAATGAGTCCAGCCACAACTTCGAGGGAACCTCTCAAGCAAAACCCATCCAGCACCACAAAGAAAGGAAAAGAGCCAGTAAATCCAGCAAGCATAGTACAAGTTAGAAGTCAAACATTTTCTGCTCTCTCATCTCCCTCTGCTTGTGCCAAAATTGAACTCACCTGTAACCATTTGCTTTACCATTCTGACTGCTTAAAGACAAGTCTGCCATTGCTGTGTTCTCAGTTGACGCTACATGCTTATTGCTTCGACCAAAATCAAAAGGGGCATTCTCAGCATATGGACTTTTTGGGTGATTTTCCAAATGCTCAAGATGGGGAATAATACAAGCCTTCAAAAACCACACCATAAACTTTTACAATTTCTCCAGCCATGGAAGCAAAGAAAATTTGCCAAGAGTATTCACTGAAGTCAATTTTGTAAAATGATGCTTTGTTGTGTGTTTTCCTGAGAACATTTATCACATCTATTGCCTTTTATATCATGTTTTATGATCTTCTGACAACAGCTTAAAATACAACACCATGTATCAGCTTTCAGATTAATTCTAAAAAAGTGCTTTGCATGCTCACCTTTCTCTTATCTCAGTATACCAAAAATTAAAATATGCATGGCAGCAATCAAAAAGTAAAGCTGAACAAACTATTTATTTGTTGTTGTAATTATTTAATGAGCTTTTATGTGTATTTCCCTTCAAAATTTCCTTATGTTTATAGCTTTTCATATGTATCAAAGTATTTTCCTATGATTTGGGGCTGGATTAGAACATACATTTTGTAGATAATGTAAAATAGACATTTTAGCATTTAGGTATATATATTTTAATTTTGAACATTCATAGACTTAGGTGTTATTTTGACATAGCAACATAAAAACTGTATTTTTCATTCTTCATCGTGTATTATTTTTGTTTAAAAAGTGTGCAATCAAAAGACAGATATGACTTCCTTTCAAATTCATTGGTTTCTTTTTTTTTTTTTTTTAACAAAAATAAACACTGCTAAAAAATGATATTGTCTGGCTCTCTGTATGAAAATGCATGCATTTCAACCAGTCACAACACTTTAAAAAAGGGAGAATACTATTTTGTTTAAAAAAGTCTATCCATAAAATTTAACATTGAAACAATCTTTCTCAATGTAAAAATCTTATATGACCGTTTAACAGATGGTGCTTATTAATGGTCCAAGTCGGGTTCTTACTTAACAGTTCTCAAGCTCTAGATTTCAGAAGTGTGTATTTGAGAAATTTTCCAAGCTAGTGAGACACCACCATTTTTTTTCTTTTCATTAATAATGATCAAGTCAGTGTAATGGTATAAAGTACATATGGTTTCATTTTTTCTACAGAACCAATAGAGTCCTGCACTTTTATTCATAGATTCTTATAGAATGTATCAGAAAATTAGTAATTAATCTACTTTTCATCACATAGTGTATGAATCACCTGTTCTTAATCTTTCAAGCTGTATTTAAACACTATGGGCAAGACTTCATCATGGGATTCTGCTGTTCTTAAATCATTAACTTTTACAATCCATTTGCACCCAAAGTAAAAACTACACAATAGGAGAATAATGAAAAATCTTACCTGATAAGGTCTCACCCAAGTTCTCTTTGACCTTCTTTTTATCTCATCCTATTTTGCATTTTAATTCTAAAAGATTCATCATTAAGTTCTCGTCAAAGATCTTGGTCATTAATGTAGAACTGTTTGAAAAGCACTGCTGCTGCGTGACTTGACTTACTGAATCCTAATTTTTATTGACAAAATGCAATGATTTTTCCTCAAAGTTACTTTCAAGAATTCACTTTAAAATTTGCCATAAGTAAAAGAGAGATACACTTTTTTATTCAATTTTAAGTGATCCACGTGGTAGTACAGTTAAAAACCCCCATGGCATTAATGAACTAGTTGTTTCAAATTCAGTTTTGACTGTGAAAATATCAAAATGATGAGACCAGAGACCATTTATACTTAAATTCTCTGATCTTAAAGGTGCTTCTCTTAAGCATAAAAGGACAGATGATGAATAAAAGAGTTAGCAGGGAGAGAACTGAAATGACATTGCTGCTAGGCATATCAGTACAGCAGACTTAGAGATTTTTTTTTATTATTTTAACAGACATTATAGTCTTGTTCATTCATGACAGAATTTTTTTTTTTAAATGCCAAACATCTATCTATTTTTAAATTGCTATCCAGCTACTTATTCAAGATGATAAAACACAAAATATTGAGATAATGGACCAAAATATAACCAATTTCAATGCCAACAGTCACTAAAAATCAGTAAAGCTGCTCTACCTGTTCTGTGTTTAACTTCCAGAAATCAGAAGGATGAAAAAACTGCACATCTTTCTCATAACTTTTCTTCAGTCAATGAAGCTGGACTGTAGAAACAAAATACATGTTTAATATCAGTTTACATTTTAGAAATAGGGATAATAACTTCTAGATTGTCCTTTTATGCAGAACTACCCAAAGGGGAATAAACTGACACACTTCTGCTAAAATGACTTTGTGAAATTTTGCTGGACATGCTATAGAAAGACCATGCGGCCCATTTCTAAGTCTGGCATATTTGAGGCAACATGAGGGAAACCAGCAGGAGCTGTGTCCATCAGCAGCAACTTAATTTTGACGTGCCAGCTGAGTTAGCTAAGGTCTCTTCTTTGGCCATCTCTGGCCTTTTGTGGGAGAGATCTGCAGGAAAGCAGCACTAGAAATATGTTAATGTAGAATGTTCTGAAGGAACAGTGTTACTCTGCAATGCAGCTTGTAGGTCTGAATGCTTCAATGTGGCCTATACAGTCTGCCTTCTGTTTCATCCTGTTACATGTGAACTCAAGGGGTCTATCCAAGGATCCAGACAAAAGGCATTACACAAGAACATCTAACTAGTTTCTTGTGGAGAATCTCTAACATGTAAAGTTGCAATGGGCAGACTATGGGCCATTGCTCTTGTGGAGGTCAGTGCCCAAAGTTTCTCAAAGACTCAGAGAGTCTTTGCTTAAGAGCATTGCTTAAACTGAAATAATTTTAGACATGATGCATCTCAAGTTTGCTTCCGAGTTAAAAAGGAAAGACAAACATGTTAAAATTTTCACCTAAAGCATTAAGTCAAAGAGATAAAAGAAGTATGTAATATTGTTTTGAAAAAGTACAATGTAGAGGCAGATTAGATAACTTTTTTCATAAATTAGACTAAAACATTATTTATTATTACACTATTATTATTTATTACACTAAAATTATGTGGAAGTTGACTTTCTCAATGATGTTCAATCCTATAGGCAGATCAGAATTCCAAATGCTTCATTAAAAAGCATTTCAAACATCTAAAAAAGAACTTAATAATTTTATAATTCCTCATACTTGCTTCTTTAGAAAACTAAAAGTGAATAAATTAGAAAAAATCTGTTAATCTGCCATCACTATTTCATTACTTTTGAGTTGATGAAATCTGCTCCCAGCTAAGGGGTAAATTGTTTTATAATGAGTGGAAATCAATTTTCCTTAGACATTACTAGAAACAAACTTAGCCAGATGCTGATTGTTTTGATAGCATAGAGGCACTCAGAGGCACACTTCTCAGAGGCAGTGGTAGATAGTATGTGTCATTAACACATTTATCAACTGTGGAAGTCATAAGGGTCTGACATTTGCAATCTAGACTAGAAAGGCCCTTAACAAGTTTATTTATTCAGTTATTTAATAATAGTAACAAATCTGCTGCTCTTGCCTTTCCAGCAACCTTGGAATCAAAATCATCCAATCCAAGCTCAGTCATTTGTTTGGAAATAAAGCAGACATTTGAATAACAGCCTTCAAAATACCTAACAGATTTCTGCTAGTAAATCACTTTAGTCCTTCTAACCTTGACCTTTATATCCTTCCTGAAGAAGTACAACATTAATCAAGAAAGGACTGTTCAATACATTCCACTGTGAGAGTCTTGTTGCTACAGTATTAACCTGGAGGTGTTCAGTTGAAAATTATAAGGAATCCTTAGAGTTGGAAGGTATCCTATTCTCATGATGCATTTCCTTTCCCGGAGGCCAGGCAAGGGGCTTTGATTTTAAGTTCATTGACATACATATAAACATCACTCCAGGCTAAACCTGAAAATTCTCTAGAGATTTATGAGCTAAGCAGACATTCTGTCACTGGATTTGATAATTTTGCCTGAACGTCGCCCCCACAACAAAAAGCCCGCCCATGCATCTTTCTGAAAGACATCCAGCCTTTCAGTTCACTCCTTCTGTGAGTTATGTGGACTGACACACTAGAAAAGTGTGATTTACAAGAGATACTGCCTGCCACTGAGTTAATATTCAAACATCTACCTCACTCAGTACTTCCATGACAAGAAAATACTCTTGATTTTTAATTAAGGCTTACTGAACAACATGCCATGAAAAGAAGTAGTCTCTACTAATTGCTGAGAGAAATCTTTAGAAACACTGGACTCTAACTCCATTTTGGGAGTTTGCATTTTCTTACCTCCCTTTTCTTTGACATGAAAAGTAAAAAGAGGTGATGTTGTTCAAGCCTTAATGCCTCTTTACAACCACAAAGAAATACAGAGGATGTCTTAATAGAAATGAAAACCTGAACAACTTCTTTAATAGGGATGGAATATGGTACTTCTTGAATGTAATGGAAAACGAAATAAAATAAAAGAATTCAGCTACCAGAAAAGAGGCCTAAATCAAAATCATCTGAAGCGATAATATAGTTCTGTTTACTAAACTGCAATGGTAACTCCTGTCAAAAAGTGATTTTTACTACCATCTGCTTTAGTAAAAAATACTAAATCACAAAAATATGTTTTGAACACGTTTATTTATTGTCCCCTTTTCTATTTTAGTAGTTGTACAATAGTGTATAATTGTCTCATTGTTTAAACTCTTAGCTGTTCTGAGTTACATTACTACAGCACACTTGCTTTTTGATACATAAATATTTAAAATCTCTTTTTAGAATGTCTGGATGCATTATTTTTAAATTTTGACTACTGAGAGGAAAAGCAATGCTGACTTGGCTTAGAAGTTCCACATTTGATTTGTTTTGTTAGGCCCAGTGAGAAGTGACTTAGTGAAGAAGCTGTAAAGCAACTTAATAAAAGCATAAACCATTCTGTGAAGTCTGATGTTTAGTTGGATAAAGAAGAGCTATCCAGGCACAGTCATTAAAGCTCTTTTTTTATAAAACAGTGTAGAATTGAGAGAGAGCGCCTAAGGAGAAAAGTACTTGCCTAGCCCTACCACAAGAACAGCCACTGAGAAATGGAGTAACTATGCAAAGCTTTAAAACACTCTGCAGTACCAAGATTTTGTCTGAATTGCAGCTGAAGCAAGTTTAAGCATCTGTGGCTTGTTAGATTATTATTTTATGTATTTGCTTATTTATTTATTCATTTACTTTGGAATGGGTTGGAGAAAGCCTTTTTAGATTCCCTCTAGCCATTAAGTTGGGATGGAGAACAGAGGTCTGAGTGTTTCTAAAATGCAAAGCTGCAAAAATTTTGGTTTTAGCAAGGAACACTTGCTTTTGGTGTATTTTTCTTGTCCTCATTGAAAAAGCCTGCTGAAACTTTTGCTTTTGTGCATCTTTATTGCAATTTTTAGGACACTAGCCAGAACAGCTTATAGCACTGGGAACTGGTTGTATCACTGCACTGCATCTGTTTTCAGATATTGAAATGCCTGAACCTGGGTATGTCTAGAACAGGAGAAAGAAGAGAAGATGGATCAAAAAGAAAGGAACAAACTGGCATGTGGAGCATATGCTGTGTGTTCTTCATTTCTTCTATCCTCACAACTTTTCATGAGACTTAAAAGAATTGCTCCATCTGCAGATTGCCAAGCCCACTAGCCCATGAACATTGCTACCCTTGGGATGTAGCAGACTGTCAAGTCTAAATACACATGGCAGAAAACCATTTCTGACTGTCTCTGTGCCTTCACTTCCCATGCAAAGGGAAGAATGCACAGCACAGTGTGTCTGTCCTGTTCCACACTGAACCAGGGAAGTCAGGCAGACTTTAGAATCTGCCATCTTCACAGAAATGCACATTCCACTGCACTGTTCATATCTTCTGGTGAGTGACCGCAGCCTCCTATTTCTGAGGAGAATGAATACTGCCTAAGCTGACAAGATTCATGCACAGGTTTCTTAGAAAGCTATCAGTCTGCCACACACCTGGACTTCCTTGTTGAAGAATTTAGCTCAAAATCTTGCTTACCACCTACATAAAATATATCAAATATCATATACATGTATAAAATTACAGTAATCTGATTTTGCAAACAAGACCATCAAGAATACACTAGTGAGTTATACATAAAACCTCTTGTAGGTGTTATGCAACTACTGTCCCCATATTTTGCTTTCATATTTTTGTAATCAGTTATGAATCTTGACGTCTCTCCCAGAAGAAAATGTTTGCAACATCTTTTGCCAAGAATAAAGTAAATATTAAAGACTTCCATTTTTATTTGCTTAATTTAATACTTCTTGGCATACGTCTTCCATAAAAGCCCACATTAGACACACCGTTCAAGCCACTGTCTGAATCTTAAGAACACAGTACTTTGTGGTACTCTTTATCTACTCAAATACTGCAGTCCCTTGCAAATCTGTTCATTTCTACCCTTCCCTTTGAAACTTCTGGCTCTAGCAAAATCAAATCCTCTTTCCCATGGTGTTTCACTGAACAGGCTCATTTCTTTACAATACTTATGTTACCTGTCCCACAATTCCTTTTCATACACACACCACACACACACACACATTCACAGAAGGATGCATTACTTAATCCATTTTCTGAAGCATTCAGTACCGAAGAAAACAACATATGAAAAAACACAATAGCATTGGCACAGGTAAGTTCCAGGAAGAATTTTTAAAGTAAAATGAGTTGGACTGCAATACTCAGAAACACAGTAGCAGGATGCTGAGCATTTTCATCAAGTAGCTGGTTTGCATCCAGCTAGATTGGTATGTTGGAAAATGGTTAACCTTTGATGGTTGCTAAGCAGGGTATGCTAAACAAGCTGAGTCTCTGTATAAATTGTTGGACGACAGGTAGCCACATTGCTGCAGTTGGGAAAAATCTGTAACCTTAGTCTTTCTAAAAATTGAACAGGATCAAAGGATTGACCCTTTCCAATCTGGCATTTTCATGCTAGAACTGCAAAAGTCAGCAAAGGATAAGGCAAAGGATTACGACAAGACTACCGTTTTTAGGGACTACCACCCTACATGTTTTGCTCACTATAAAGCAACTGTTTGGAAAGTGAAAAAAGATTCACAAATCTTACCACAAGGCAGACTGCATTTTAATGCACATCCCTTTACCAACTACCAAAAGGGTTAGAAAGTAGCACTAAAAAATCAAAAGAAGAGGAGAAAAAGGACTAGTTGCACATGATTGTTTTATCTAATGTATACCATATAAAGAGGCAATGAAGACTAAGTCCAGTTTTCATGTTGGATTGTACCTTGCCTTGACTGCTGCAATTTCAGTCCACAATGTAGTAGTCAGAACCAGTCTTGATTTACTGAGTAAAAACTGACATGAACTGAATCCCTCCTATATGAACTCTGGCAAACTGACGTCATCTATATTTCCCAGACATAAGGCCAATGAATTACATTCCTGGTATTCTTAAAGTAAGGACCATTATTAACATGACAAGAGATGCAGAAACAATGCTTTCAGTGCAGCAATACATAGAAAAACTTGTATACCTACATATACCAAATCTGCAAATTTTCATTGGTGTTATTTGATTGTCTCAATCACTTGAAATTTGGTGAATTGTTTCATATTCCTTCAAAAACATTCCATGGAAATAACGCAGAAGATGGTAAAGAATAAAACACAGCATGGTAACATACACACATCAAAATTAAAACAAAGATTCAGAGCCATGAAAATCCCAACTTTATTCCAAATCTAACTTCAACTCTTATATATTTTCTAATGTTTCATTACATCATTCTATGAGCCACATCTGTGGCTCAACACCACTTACTCACTTACTTAACCAGTTCATAGACTATCTCTGCTTTGAATCATCCTGGGGTAACTACCATTAGTCTTTCCTCAGAGGTAACTGTTTATTCAGTCATGAGTGGACATCTGTCAAAAATAAACATTTCCCTTTTTACTGCCATGATAAGGCACTATCATAATGGCTGGTGTGGCTCCTATGTCACAGTGTCAGAGGAAAACAGCCACAGCGATTTCCATCCTTCAGCTTGCATGTCTTCATTAGTGTCACCACACAGCACACTCTGACAGCCAAAGACCCTAAACCACAGTTCCTATACACAGCACACTACATGGTGATGTTAAAGCTGAGAGATGACTACCCAAGCCTGGCATTACTGAGCATGTGACCACCCACAATCTACAAAGACCCTTCCAGGGCCAAGTGTCTAAGACTAGTCAGCCATTTTGAATGAAAAATTACTAGGCCTCCATCTCATTGCCTACTTGCCAAAGCACTCCCAAAGCAAGCAGTCTTTTTTCAAGTGTTTAACATTTCTGAGTTTCACAAATTCTCCTGCAGTCAGGGAATTTCACTCTCATGAATTATTGGATTACATACAGAGGGTAATTCTCTTATCTTTAAATTCTTTTACTTTGTGTACACAAAATACTAATCAGCTCCTGAAATAACCTTCCTCATCCCAGAGGCCTAGACGATTATCAGATAGAGAATGGATAAATACTTCAGGGGAAATAGAACATTTTAGGGTGAAGCTTTAAAATGTATGCCAGACATCAAAATCAATATGTGTCCATTTTTTTCTAGCACTTGCACAGCACACAAGCAAGATGGTTCCTCTATGTATCAAGTATTCATAGAATAAATTTAGCTACCAAAACCATGTAAAACAATGTCAAAGAGGTTTGCACATATAAAGCACAGAGGACACAACAGGTGAAATGCATTGCATGTTTTTCAACATACCTACAATGATGCACAAGCATGAAAATACTCCTTTGTGTTCAAAGGCCACATTTCCTTTACATTTCTAGCATTAATATTCTCTATTTACACTTTGCTTATTAAAAAAATTTATTTTGCAGAATTTCCTACGAAGGAAATAGCACTCAGAATTCCCCTTAGGGATCTGATCTATAGGTGGCTCTACACACACTGTATATAAGGCATGTAAGCAGTCTTTGATATTCGATAGTCAACATTCACATAATTTAAGTTATGCATGTGTGTAACTCCCTTGCTGTACATGCTGTTTTGATCTCAGTTCCACATACCAATAGAAGCAAATCAATAGCACAACACTTTATCTAAGTATTCCACACATCTATAGCATCTTTCATCAAAGAATCTCAGGCCAAGAAATAACCCTTTGCAGTCTTATTTGTAAAAATACAAATATAAATATATGCTAATGTGAAATAAGATAAGATTTCCCTAAAGGTGCTAAATATACTTTGGAAAGAAAATATTTTTGCCCTTTTCAACATTGCCCCATCTATTATACTGCCTCAAGCTCTATGTTCCCTATGACACTATATTGACTTGGAAACCACTGTCACCACAGAGCAAATACTTCAAGGCAGCTGCTGTGCAACAAAGATTGAAATAGTGAAGATGCAAGTCAGTCTAAAAGGACCATGAGGAGGGCTGAGCAGCCCTCAAACTCAGGCAACAACTAGAAAATTGTGAAGAGCATAAAATAAAATTGGTACACAATTATTTTTTCTAGTGATCAATCAGAACTGAAATAAAATATCTGGAAAAAAATAAGCATGCTTTCCATGAAACCTAAGACTTGGAGATACTGTGCAAAGTGCTACAAATACCAACAGACATGCAAGCTAAAAACTGAAATTCTATCCTTTGAGGGGCTTCCTAATCTCTTTAGATAGGCAAGGAACCTGTGTCTGTTTCTGTAAACAGTGACTTCTGTGTTTTGAGACAGTTATTGGCGACTTCAGGAGAGCCAAGACTGCTATCCTACTTGAACACAACAACTGTCTAAAGAGAACTGGCATTCTACTTCCTTCCTTACAGCTCTGGATGTTCATTTTATGGCTTGCCACCACTGAAGTAAAAATTCATATATCTGGATAAAATTAGTGAAATACAATCCTGCAAACATAAGGTTCTGGTTAAAAGCCTGCACAACTGCTCAGAATGCTACAGATACCATGTTAGCTTCAAGAAGGGCTCTCAGATTTGTAATATTTTTATCTTTACGTTGTCTTTTAGAGGTCTTGCACCTCCACAGTATATTGTGGGGGTTTTGTAATTTTGCTTTTACAATTTACTTTAACTTGCAAAATATTCTTCAATTGCATGCATTTCCTTTTAAAACACTAGTGAAACTTGCTGCTTGTCAGGAAAAGGCAAATTCATCTCATTTTGCCTGCATTAAAAATAAAATGCTTCAAGAGTTTTGAAAAAAGGACTATTTCTCAGCTATATGCCATCTACAGAAGACTCAACTGCAATTTTAAATTAAGAAATTTTATTCTTTCACTAATTTTTCCACAAAAGCCTTTCAGAATGATATCTACCACTCCCATAACTTAATGTTCTCTAAAAACCCTATTATGAGTTTCAGTCATAGAAACAGATGATTTTTTTTCCCCCAGCAGTCAAATTATCAGGTACATTTCACTACTGTAATTTGATCCCAATTTGTACATATCTTCTTTCTCCAATAAAAAAAAGAAAAAAAAAAAATCCACTTTTCTTTTCAAACATATGATTGGCATATTTACTGCATAATTGCAAACTACAATTGTGGTTTCAGATGTTACACCCCTGCACAAAAATGACAGATTAGCCTGCTCTTTACTTGCTTTGAGGTAAATGCTGCCTCTGTCCCTTTTTATCCAGAAAAAAACTGTGCAAAATTGTTCTTCCAATATGTATGAATTTACATTTTACCCATTTCCAATGTTTATGTATGAGCATGCATATATATGCCCAGCAACTAAAATATTATATTGATTAAATACAAAATGTATAATGGAATGGAACTGAAGATAAATTATGTATTCACAAAGTGTTGCTGCATTCACAAAGTGCTTCACTGCATGTTAATAACAAATGAATATTAAAAAAATGTAAACCCCCAAATCCCGGATTTCTTAACTCATGGTAAAACATAATATAAATATATAAGAATGCTAAACATGCTGTTCCTTCCATATCATTGTCTAAGAAAACAGAAAAAAACAAAAGGAGTAATAACAGTAACAAGTTCAGTATAACCAAGATGCCAAGAATCTGATGGGCTTCTGGAAAAATTACCAGGGGCTATCAACACAAGTCAAGAATCTTTTGACTCTATAGGGACTGTGGAGAGCATGAGAACTTCTGAAACATTTCATGTTCAAGTGCAGCCAAAAGCAGCTTCAAAGTGCTTTTTGGCTGGATTGTAAAATCTCACCATGATATACAACAGATTTGACAACACTGAAGTCTGCATCCACCAAAATCCACCCATCAAATGTAATTTATTCTGGATTGATCAAGTGTAATATCCCTACCATAGTACGGGAAATGGACTTCAGAGCAAGAACAGAACCAAAATGGCACATGTTCCTTTACAGAAGTTAATATTAATGAATGAAATGAAGTGGGGAAACACTGGCTGGACAAGGAAGAAGGTACTGGGCACAAGAGATTGTGTGTGTAGGTGAAGACATACAAAACCAAGATGTCAAGAAGGAAGGGGAAAATAGTTCTGAAGGCTGTTTTGGTGTTGGGAATGTCTTACTTACCTGCTCCTCAGAACTCATGTACAGTGTGAGAAGCCACAAAACTAAGAAGAACTTATTTTGTTCCTTATAGAAAGGCAAACAAGAGGTGAGGTTTTTATGAACGCAAGCATGAAGACCTCAGACAGGAATTCAGAATACGTTACACCGAAAAAACCAGAAAAATGGGAATGCTGCAGAATAAGCTTCCATGAACACATGTGTATAGAACTTCTGCAAGGAAAAATCAGAATCTAAGATGATCATGGATATTAGAGATGCCTAGCTTAAGAAGAAAAATTAATTTTGAGCACCTAATAATAATGAAGAGATGTTGACTCACAGTACAAACTTGGAAATCCTGAAAGAGACAACAGACAAAAATATATGTCATCAAGAGACAACAGAAAAATATATGTCATCAGTCAGGAATTAGGTAGTGAAACGCTTTCCAAGAAAAGAAAATAAAAGACCTGCTTAAAAAAATATAAACAGTTTAATGTAGTTGCTGAGCCAATGGATTTTTTAAAAAAAATCCCACATGCTAAACTGTCCTGAAGACAATGAGACCAACACTTGTTGGGAGGAAGGTAGTTTAATTTCTAGCTAATTCCTTCTCTGGTGAAAAGTCTCCATTCCAAAAGCTTGACACCTCTGCATGTAAAGTGTCTGTGCTGTGCATGACTTTCCTGCTGCTGCAGGTATCAAGAATACCTGTGGAGTCTTGCCTTTGCTAGGAGGGATCACTTCACTCCTATTGTATGACTCCTACTTATGATGCCTCTGCAAGCCCGTATGATCATTTTACTCCAGTCCACAGCTGGCACTGGCAAAGCACTCCAGCTGGCACAAAAACTTTCATGCTTACTCCTCACAAAGGTCTCTGCATGTGTTTTTCTTAGGTTCCTCTTAATACAACTAAGAGAAACCTGAAAAGCTGTAAATAAGCTATCTTCTCAAAGATATAAAGAAATTTGCAGACTCTAAAGATTTTGGTCATTTTAGGATAGCCTGCATATAAGACACTGAGTTTTTCCTAAAAATAATGTCAAAGAGGCAAGGGCAAGGGCCCTGAATACGCCATCCCTTCAAGCCTGGATGACTGAGTTAAGGAGTCCAACTTGTGTAATACAAACACAGTCCTTCCACTAGTAAGAGCTGTTATGAAAAAGCTAGAAGCAACCCTCTTCTCAACCTTCCTTTTCTTGTTTTGCTTTGGGAGCTACTTTTAAGCAGTCTTTACTCTTGGCCTCCTATGTCTGCACCTGGTCTGATCCCTCCCTGACCTTGACCTGCACCCACTGGCTCAGCTTCCTGGCTTGCCCTGGCACCTGCCACCTCACTAAGGTCTTGGTATGTGATCACCAGGCTGTGCCTTCTCTGCCATTTAATGGGTATTAGCCCTGGGAATTTTTCAAACACGTCTGGGCCATCACTGCCTACAGTAACACCATGAGACGAGCTAGAACATCCCAGATCCTTGCAGTGAATTGACTACCACTGTTTTATCTGTGGGTGCTGGTTCATAGTGGCTGAACATGAGCCAGGTGGCCAAGAAGGCCAATGGCATCATGGCTTGTATCAGAAATAGTGTGTGGTAGTCTTGCTATTCTTGGCACAGGTGAGGCCACACCTAGCGTGCTGTGTCCAGTTTTGGACCCTCACTTCAAAAAAGACATTGAGGTGCTGGAGTGAATCCAGAGAAGGGCATAGAGGCTGGGGAAGGGTCTGGAGCACGAGTCCTGTGACGAGTGGCTGAAACAGCTGGGGCTGCTTAGCCTGGAGAAAAGGAGGCTCAGGGGAGACCCCATCACTCTCTACACTGCCTGAAGGGGGGCTGGACTCAGCTGGGAATTGGCCTCTTCTCCCAGGTAGCAAGGGACAGAAAAAGAAATTGCCTCAAGTTCCACCACGGGAGGTTTATGTTGAATATTAGGAAAAAATTCTTCACGGAAAGAGCTGACATTGAAACAGTATGCCCAGGGAAGTAGCAGAGTCCCGATCCCTGGAAGTGTTCCAAAGGTGTGTGAATGTAACACTTGGGAAATGTAGTTAAACAGTGAATACGGCCATGCTAGGTTGACGACTGGACTCGATGACTTGAGAGGTCTTCCAACCTTAACAATTCCAATATGATCCCATTCCAATCTCCCCCTCTTAGAACGAAGGGAAACAATCACCACATTTCAGCAGGTGTTCCCAGCCAGCCTCTTGGGCTCTCGCGAAGACGCAGGGCCCAGGGTTCCGTCTGCTTTTCCCTCGGCGCCACTGCGGCTGTGTTCATCCCCCCACCCACACGAGCTCCCCCACGTTCCGCTGCTCCCCCCGCTCCCGGCGGACAGGGCGGGAGGCCCCTGCCCCTCCCCCCAGCGCGGCCCCGCCCCGAGCCACCCGCGGGCCGGGCATTTAAAGGGCCCATGGCAGCCGTGGCCGGGCAATGCCTCTGCGTGCCGACACCGCCGTGCCGCGCTGCCCCGGGCGTTCCCTCGCCGCGGTCCTGGCGTCCCCGGGGGGCTGCCGGGGCCCGGGGGAGCATCTGCGGGGGCTCGCGTAGCGCGGCGGGGGGGGGGCGAGCGGTAGGGCCCGGTGTGCGCCGGGGGCAGGCGAGCGGGCGGGCGCTGGATT
>VYZP01054123.1:0-35512 GCA_013400635.1 Hypocryptadius cinnamomeus
CATGCTGTCCTTGAATATATGCTTTTTCTGCAGTGTGTCTAAGGTACTTCTTGAACATCACTTGAAATGTTTGAATATTCACAAATATTTTTGTTTAGTTAATTTAACTGTCATGTTCTCACATCTTAAAAGAAAAATCTAACATCACAGAGCACTATAGGCTTAGGTTTAATACATCCTTACTGCATTTTGAAGGAGTCTGTCCAAATCTGTACTTCCAGTACACTATTCTTTGGCTCCTCATGACAATGGTTGCTGAAACACAAATGTCTCTTATGATAGATTATAAAGGTATCTGCTTTACTAGATGAAAGTATCCTGCTCTTCTATGGGGGTATTGTTTATAAAATCAGTTTAAAAGAAACAAGTGTCTGTCTTTGAACTGTGTTCTTTTTCATGTTAGCAGTCCCTGTGCTCTCCTTATTCAATGGGAACAGGTTGTGGGTTCTGCAGTAAAACCATCTGTAATGGAGGTGCCAATTTCTCATACCTGCTGTTCTTGCCCAGTGGCTTCTGTGGTTCTGGGATCACGGTATGAAAGGAAATCAATTGAAAATCTTTCACTCCAAAAATTTAGCATGAGGAGATGTTGTAGAAATTTAAATACAGTAAATACCATAAACTGCTTCTTTTACACAGTTTATGGAATGTTTATGTTAGTAGACAGTTTTTGTTTTGTTTGCTGTCTGGTGCCTTTGGATCCTCTTCTGGGATTTTTTTTTTGTTGTAACATTATAGAGAGAATATTCAGTTTGTTGATTCCTTACTTATTAATGTTTATAACTGCCTTTATAGTTCTTCTCTACAATTGCATCTCATTTGCCTTTTCCTGGTAACATCAGTGAATATCAGTTTATAGACGTGTATATATGGCAGCCTGTAAGAAGATGGTGTCTGTTTCTCACTGTTGAGGGCTCTGTGGAGTTTCTTGCTGATACTCCTCAGCATGTGTGGTGTTTTCTACAAAGCCAGTCATCCCTTACTGTGCCTGTGTGCTTCCTCAGCAGGACTAACTTGTGCTCTGCTGGATCAGAGCATACTGAGAATTCACAGGTGCTTGTGAACCCCTGGCTCTGGAGGCTTTGACTGAGGAGTTTGCAAATGCAGCTGTCTAAAGGACACTGTTTATCTAAAAAGATCTGTGGAGAAGGAAAGAAAAGGGGAAAAGGAGGAGGCATCAAACCCTTTGAATATTTAAAGGCTTTTTTGTGTCTTATTTCCAGTTGCTGCATACTGGTTTCTTAAGCTTGAGATTCTGGTAGGTTGATGTCTCGTGGGACGTCTGAGTTAGCAAGGGTGTGATGGAGTTTACATCTGCAGCTCCTATCAAAAGAGTAGGTTGCAAGTGCTCCTAATTTTCTCACTGCTGATTGGTTTTTTTCTTTTTTGTATTAGTGTTTAATCATCACATTTTTAAATCAAAATATGAAAGCCAGTAAAGTAATACTCTTTACATTTCAGGGTTCAGGATGCTAGTCCTGATTTTCGTGTGTATCTCATATCTGTGACAAAAATTTCTTTAAGCAGTTGAGAGTGTTCCCAAACTGAAGACCAGATAGTGTGTTACCTACTCAGAGCAGCAGGACAATGTCTTGACTTCACAGTCTGAGCTCTTTTTTTGTCAGATGATCATATGGACCTGGAATTGGTAGATTTTGGCACCACTAACAAATCTACTATTGCAGTGCAGGACTTGGACTTGGTTTTTTTAAAACCCGTTACAGATGTTCTTAAAGAGTTAAAGTAACATGTCTTGTGTTTTGTTTTGTAGCATTAAAGTATTCTGATATTTGAATATATATTTTATGCTCTGTTACGCCATATCAAATGATATTGCCCCAAGGATGAAGATGGAAAACCTGACAAAGAAAAACAGAATTTTTGTTAGGTAAGGGAGCTTTGCACTGCATCGAAAAGCAGTTCTGGCATAGCTTCCTTGTGTGTGTCTGTGTTTGAAGTGCAGAGAGAATAGCAAGGAAATAGGTTTTCAGAACACCACTGAGCTTGCTTGTCTTACAAGCTGTTTCCATTTCTTTTTCTACTGATAAGTAACATGGTGCATTACCAGTGATACTTCCCCTACTCCCCTATTCTCTCTAGATCAGAGTTAACACTTGCATTGAATTAAATGCTTCAGTGAAGTGCATGAGTTTAAGACATGGTAAGTGATAAAAATTGACAGCTGAAGATGAGCAGGGCTGCTCAGGAACCAATTGGTTTGGAGTGCTGGTGGTTAAGTCCTTTACTGTTACATAAGTGAGTAAATAAAATTAAATAGTGGGTATTTTGGTGAGATCCTTCCTAGGCCTTTCATGTTCCTTGCCTGCAATAGTTTCTTTTGTTTTTCACCTATACGTTACATAGATAAATCAGTTTCCAACTAATTGGGTTAAGACTTGTTACATATGTGCCAGGCTTGGTAAGGAGGAAGTAAACCCTGCTCTCAAAATGTATCTGCTTCATTTTCAAAAGAAAGGTTAAAAAGCATTTTCTGTTAAATTAAACCTGAGTTTCTGAATGTGCCTTGAACATCTTACTGTAGCAATTACATGATTTTTTGGATTAACTCAATGCTCATGCTACAGAGCAGACGATTATAATAAGTAGTCTACAACTGAACTTTGAAGTGCTATTTGGTAATATTAAGTAAACCTTGCATGTTTGTTAGCAGCTTCAGAACTCATTCTTAAAACTTACTCAAATTCTGAACTTTGGTCTTTTTCCAGCAGACATGTTTGCACAGTGTAAAGCGTGAGATAAGCCACATTTGTTTCAATGAGAGAACACTTGAGCCTGAAATTCCTGTCACTCCTGAGTTCATTGTCTGGTAATGAGCTCTTGCTCATTAGATTGCGCTCTAATGCTTCTGCTTGGAAGATTGGTACTCAACAGTAGGTATTGTCAATAAGGATCATTTTAAGATCTGTTGGCATTTGAAGTTTTACTTGGGAAAATTTCAGTAAGTTTAATAATCCTGCTGTAGCTGCAGGATGCCACCAGTAGTGGCAGTAGCCTAAGCATACACAAGCAATTTGTATGTGCCAGACAGTCAGGGTGTTATGGTTGGTGTTGGTACCATAGCTGTTCCCATGAATATTCCAATTATGATTGTGTGAATAGTTTGGAGGAGGATTAGGGGTGATATTACTCTTTGTGATTTCTTTTTGAGGATTTCAGGGTTGGGGCGTTTGTTTGTTTTATGAGCCTAGTCCTTCACACAAATCCTTTTCTGAAGATAAGGCTTGAATATAAGGCCAGGCTTGCTTAGGTGAGCTCTTAACTTTCTAGCAGGAATCAGGGAACGTATTTGGCTGTGTCTCCTGCTTGCTGGAATCGACTTGCTTGGAGTTACCTGCCTGACTCCACCTGACTTCAGACTGACAGTCCCCTCCTGCCTTTCAAAGGCTGCCAGGCCAGCTAAAGTAAAAGGACCAGCCTTGGATTTAATTTTATCGGCTGTAGTCCATGCAGAAAGTTAGAAAACTATACAGAGAATCATATTTTCACTTAAATACTTTTTATTTTAGTGTAGCAACATTAATAATAAAATACAGTAATTTTAGAAATTAACTTCCTTATATTCTGAAGTTGTTAGGAATAATGCATAAATCATGGTGAAGCATATAGATAAATGAAGTAATATAGTTTAAGATGCTTCATTTCCAGAAGTCATGTTAATTTCATAGGAAATTTAATATGTGAGTAACTCACTGTGAAGACAAAAAAACTTAGAAATTATTACTTCAGAAAGTTTTATGGTAATTTGTGGAGGCTGCAGAGAGATTCTGTGCTATGATGATCATAATTCAGAAATGTAAATAATAGACCATTAATTTTTCTCATTGCCTATTAACCATAGTCTCTGGAGTTATAAAACAGGAGTCAGAACCTCTGGGTGGCTACTTAATTTTTAAATATGTTGATAGAATTAACAGAGAAGGAAGAGGCCTGAAAGCTTGTGTGTCTTTGCTTTATATGTTGTGGAATTAAAAGCAGATCTAGTTGATTCTTCTTTTTTTCATTGAAAAAAAAGTGATATTCTTTTAAATGACCAGAATTGGATTCTGTTGCTTGAGAGAGTTCAGTTTATTGACATCTTTTGTAGAAGTTATTTTAAATTGTAGGATGGATGGCTGATGCAAGGTTTAAGAAAAAAAATCCAGCTAACAAAATCAAGGTCTCAAGATCAGGTGAAGAATGCAATGCTAGGAGCTGTACTTTTGAATTCAGTAATGATTTGATTAATATGAAAGAGAATAATTGTTCACCAAATGAATAAATCCTTGCTGTGGAAAAAAGCTTTTTTTTTGTTTTGCATATGTGAAGATAACAAAACCACATAATACTGTGATTTATCCAGGTAGCTTAGCAATGCTGTGTACAAACTTCTTGTTTTGATGCTGCTTTTAGTTCTAGACTCTTGCAAAAGGAGAACAAACAAAACCCCCAGGATAAGCCTGTGATGGTCTTATGTGAAGACAACCTACCAGAGTAATGGAAATGTAAAAAAATAAATAAGATAGTGATAAGATGCATTAGAAGCTTGAGAATGAGAGAACACAAGACACATTCCAGTAGTGGATGTTCTTGTTTAATGCATGGGCAGGTGAGAGCAGTTTGTGATCTGCATGCAGCAGGATGTGATGTGGAGAGGTTAAACCAGAGGTCTCATGAGCACTGTTTCTGTGCTCTTGTCCCTGGCTAATTTTTGGACTGTGTATGACCGAATATTGAGGATCTCCAGCAGTGGTGAAGATCAAAGCTAGTTTTTACTGATTGAAGCATTCATTGGCATCACTTTTAGGATAGTAGAGTGAAATTCCTTTTTTAGCTGAAACAAGCAAAAACTTTAAAAAAGTAATAATTTGTGTAGGTCTAAAAGGAACAATGTTTCATATTGTAAATGCAAAGTTGTAAAAATTTATAAAAGTAATTAAAAATTAATAAACGTTCCTAAAACACTTTAAAAAGAATAATTCATATAGTAATTCTATAATAAGAACTGTTGCATATCTGGATCTTAAGAAGAATTTATTCTAATATTATTGTTTCAATAGACTGTATTCTTGGTTAAAGAGAAGCAGTATTCTCATGAGGGATTTTGCTTTTAAGGTTTGTGGCTCAGAGCAGTGCTCTGTGTGTGGATATTGGGGCGGTTCCTGCTGTTCCTTCAGTGTGAGTGCAGGCAGGAGGATGGCCTGGGGACAGCTGGCACCTCAGGGTCCCCTGGGACAGAGCAGAGTACATCCTGG
The DNA here is from genome assembly GCA_013400635.1 of Hypocryptadius cinnamomeus. Lineage (NCBI taxonomy): Eukaryota > Metazoa > Chordata > Aves > Passeriformes > Zosteropidae > Hypocryptadius > Hypocryptadius cinnamomeus. The sequence continues at coordinate 5,253 of VYZP01054123.1, forward strand.
CGCCTTGGCTCCAGAACCGTTCATTCAGCTCACACTGATGACCTGAGCTGCTCAGTTGCTGTGGAGGCAAGTTTTTGAGCATCATTACAATTTTTCTAATCGACCTGTAATTATGCTTTTAGCCTGATCTCATCACCCTGCAGTTTGTAAAATGTCCTGTTTATAATTCAGATTTACTCAGGGCAAAACTGGGGAAGCACATTTCAGAGCTAACTGAATTATAAGAAGGAACTTTAAAAAGTACAGTCTTATTTAAATCAATAAAATGTAATGCTGTGGTGTTAGACATGTTCAACACCTTTGAAATATCTTCCTGCATTTCATTTTCCATCACCAAACTGCACTTGCAAGTCAGCAAGACAAGTTATCGGTAGGATGAAGATCACTTTAGTTATCTTGGGTCATGAAGAGAGGGCGCGTTTCCACAGAGGATTTGTTGCAAAGGGATCACTGTTATTTGTGCCATTAAGCCAATAAAAGAGAGAAATTATGGAATTATTTGCATAATTTTTAATGATGTTGCCTTGAAAAGTTGGACTAGAACCTGCAATCATAAAATGCGGCATTAAGCTTAGTTTTGAAACAGTTTTTTATTTGGATTGACTTTTAATAGAAAGATTTATGTTTGAATTGAATTGAAAATTTCAGTTCAGCTGCTCCCATGTAAGCATTCCCAGTGCACTTTCTGCCTCCCATTACATTTGACATACTTTTTGGCAGCCTGACGGAAACACAGCTTACTAGACAATGAACCTGAACTAGATTTCTTAATTTTTGTAACCAGTGATAAAATGGAACGTTATGAAAATAATAAGCTGTCAGCAGTGAAGGAAACCACAGCTCCCAGCATTGCAGCTCTGTGGAGGCGCTGGGCTGCTGTGCATTCTGTCAAACTGGCTACTTTAAACTTAAAGCAAGGTTTCTCCTTTCACATTAGTGCTGCTTTTAGTTGACATCACTGTCCCTACAGTTTATATAGTATTTGTATTCAATTGTGCAAAGCTTCACTAAAACTGGGTCACTAGTTTTTATGAATGCAGTTCTTAAAAAGTAAAAGCAAAAGAGCTTTACTGCAGAATGTACTGCACTATGTCTGTGAGAGAGCAACTAAAGTGCCATAAAAAGTCCCTTTAAATATGAAACTGTTTGAACCTGGCAAATCTTCATGGAACTCTGACCCACATGTATTGTTTTAAAAAATGAAATCTTGGAAATTAATTTGTCATCAGAAGATGATATGAGCAGAAGAGAAAGGTGAAGCTAGAGCAGAACCTCTTTTCAGGAATAAGGAATTAATGAACAAAAATTGACTTAACTCTAAGCAGAGAATTTCTGGGGATCGTTAAATTTCCCAGAAGGCAAAGTCAATTTGCCTTTGGCTTCTGCCTTAATGTAGCAGTGACAAGTAGTAGTTTTGCAGACTGATTGTCCTCTAGAGGATCCTGATTCTTAATTGTATAAAAGTTCTAATTGTTCCATTTTTAAGTACTAACTTAAATGAGTTGTGCATGTAACTTAGCTGTGGTATGAACATCCTGGATGGATCTAAATGAAGCAAATAAATCTCACAAGTGCTACTTAAAAAGACAGAATTAAGGACATACTAAGAAAGCAAGATGTTAAGTGTTTCACTTGCTAAAATATAGTTGTTTTTTAAAATCATACTATTACTACAATGTTTGCAAGTTCCCTTTACTGTACTGTGCTTTTCCTCCTGAGATGGCATCAACAGTCACTGAACAAGGCCTCAGTGAACATTACGCAGTGTCTAAGAAAACGATGCTCTTCAATATTCAAAATGATGTCTGAGTAAGGTGTTCAGATCATCGTCTGGATGTTGATAGCTGGTCAGAGCCTCTGGTACCACAAGCCCAGGTATAAAAGGCTGGAAAGTAATGTGAAAGCTGAGGCCAAGGGAGATATCATGATTTCAAGCCTGTATTCCCCTCGCCACATCTGCTCTTGTGTGAGTCTCTGTGGAAAGCTCGTTTCAGGGAGTGGCCTGTCTCTTACACGTGCCTCAGAATTGGTGTTCTGGTGTAGAAGCTTTCAAAGACTCAAAGCAGAGATGTCTGAAGTTTTTCTGACACCTGCTTATGATGACAGTAATCTTCATGAAAGAAAAAGGGCACTAATAATTATAATTATTAACTATGTACATTTAGCTTAAAAGGATATTGGAAATGCTTTCTTGCAGTGTGTCCTGTGTAACTGCTTCCCAATAGAACAGGCATTCTAAGAATTTCATCCATTTGGTTAAAACTATTTAATCAACAGCTTAAATATGGAAGATACCTTAAAAAAGCATCGTTGAGTGAGGTATAATTGACAGCTACTTGGACATGCCTTAAATTGAATAGAATTTCCAAAATTACCACAGATAGACATATTAATGGAATAACTACCACTGAAAGAAATGGCCTCCCTGCTGCTATTCCAGGAAGAAAACAATAACTTTGAATAAAAATAATAATTAGAAAAAGTAGGAAAAAAAATAGCAATATGTTCCTTTTCACAGGAATATATATATATTAGCAAATTATATTTTGTAGTTTCTGTGCTTTGGAGATGTTCATACTTCTTGACACAGTGTTAATATTACAAAATATACAGCACCTGATGATTCTTTGGGTTTTGATTGGATTATAACTCTTCCAGACATTATCTACAAACAGTGAATTCTTTTGGGCAATCGTTATAAGTTTCATACATGCATTAGTTAACACTGCATTTACTAGGCAAGAAGAAAGAGCAAAACTTAATTGGAGTATTTAGACTACTGTTTCAGCATGGAAAATTTTCCCTTTCACTGTATTTACTGATTTCTAATTGGAAAAGCCTGACTTCCAAATAGTAAACCAACACAAAATGTTAGGTGTCCTGGGTAAACTTGGTATACCTTTAGTATAGCTAGAGCAGATTTTTAATGTGTATGGTTTATATGAATAGCCCTTGTGCAAAAATGTTTTTGAAGTGGGTTTCAGTGGATTAATTGAACACTGCTTAGGAAGTCTACACGACTAAGTAATTAAGGTCAGTGGTCTGTAGCAGTGAGTAGTGAGTTCATTCTATTGGGAACACAATTCTAATATCACCATGGCTTTTCAAAGAATCATGGCCAAGTGTTTAGCACGTGCCAACATTTTATTCCTGGGAGGGAAAAAAAAAGGAAAATGCTAATGCACATTGTATTGCTTTAATGACTAAGTCTAGCAGGCTTTTTTATTAAAAGTGCCATATCACAGGCTCTCTTTAATATGATGGACCAAACCAATTAAGCAGGGAAAGTCACAAATGCAGTGTTTAGTTTAAAAAACAAACACCACCACTCTCAGCATCCCCCCTGCCCCAAACTAGCAATGATCAACCTCTCTCTTCCCCAGGTTACTTGTTGAGCTGTGGATGTGACTGAAAGCTGACTCCCATCCCTGGATGCAGGGAGCTGCTCAGCTGCACTTCACATTCATCTCTTAGTAGAAGCAAATGTTGCTTTATTTGTGGACACCCAATTTCCCTCCTTTGCAGCACTTCAACAACCATTCTTTTGTTTTAAATAGTTACAGACATCCCCTCTGGATGGCAGAACAAGGCAACACAATTACTGGTTGTGGATACACAGAATTGAACATCTTAAAATAGCAATGTGTTGCTCACTAAGGTGTCTCCGCAGTCCAGCTGAGCTGACAGGCTCTGTTAAGCTCTGCTCGGTTGTTTTATTTACAGGCTTTTGAGATTATTCTCTTGGTTGCTCTGGACTTTGCTAATAACCCTGCTGAAATAAATTGTTTTGGAGCTGTTTTCAGTAACTCCATGAAATTCAGGCAGTGATCTGAGCAATTGAAAAGAAAGGTGTTTTTAATTTTATTTAACAGTAAGCTGGTACCTCAGTTTTCAGGTTCATTTTGAGTTGCATATCTATAGCGACTTTTTTGATTAAAATTCCAAATGTCATGATAGAGAAGAAGCATGAAAGAAATAAATGCAAAAAGTACTGCTTAAGGAGAGTGACCCTGATTTTACTCCTTTCAAACTAGAGCCATGCGTTAGTGCATTAACTCTGTGTAGACACTTATCATGGATCCATTACAAGAGATCACCACTTTTTTTCTAAGGACTTCAGCTCTTGAGTATTTGGAGTTTAGACAGATGAAACTATTATTTCTCACAAATGAATTAGATGCTTGACAGTCAGTTAAAACTTAATTTATGTGCAGGATATAGAGAGTGAATATGGCAAGATTCCAGATTTTTCTGTTAACTTATTCTGTGACTCCTGATGAGCATCTCAGCCCTGAAAAGAGACGGGCTGCTGATGCAGACGTAAGATAAACTCATCATTTTGTGGGAGCTTCAATAAACTACCCTAGTGCATAATCCACAGCAAAGCAAAAAAATCACTTGCTTTAAGGAATTTTCTGGTAGCCTTAGGGAAGGTATTAATAGAATTTCTCAAGCTTAACCTTATTTTAAGCCTGCAATGTGACCACTGTTTGTTCTTAAAAGTCAGGAATTTGAAGAAGATTAATATGAAGACTAGCAGAGCTTAACCTGAATCAGGTTCTATGGTGTTGTCAGTGTCTAGTTAATTCTTAGGTAAAAGTCACTTGTTTTGGTAAAATGTATATTAAACCTCAGTAGTAGTTTTAGTCAAGTATTTGCCCTTAACTTATGTAAAAAAAACCCTTAGCAAAGTGAAGCTGTTTAAATTATTTTGAGACCTTTATTAAAGGTTTACAGCAAACATGCTTTCTGTTCATTGTGGTGTTTTATAGTGTTTTATTTTTTTGAAAATCAGATATAACAAGTCTGCTTGATCTGGGCTGCGTTTGAACAGTGTTCCCACTTCTGCATGGTTTTTAGTTAGCTTTTAGAGTGGCAAAGGGGTCTCAGGGTGAAGAGGACTGTGCAATGCAAGGACTAGCAGACAGCATTGGGAGAAGAGAACAGTGCAGCAGGATGCCATGGGCTTTTGGGCAAAAACTCACTGGATGTGTTGAAGAAAAGGATGTATTTTACTGAGGCAATTAACTTGTGCTCGTGCAATGCACAGGACTTGCAAGGAGTCATAAGAATAGAAACCAAAATAAGGAGAATTGTAGCAGGGAAAAATAATTTACTTTAGATCTTAAATATAAATGCAATTTACAAACAAAAAGTGCTGATGGATTATTGAGTGATGTTGTTGCATCAATTTTCTTTTTTTACCCCCATTTCTGATGCTGGGGAAAAGCAAGATGAACCACCAGGGTGCTTTTTTGCGAGGTATGCAGTCAGCCGTTGTGAATCTCTTCTGCACAGGAAAGTTCTGCCAGGGCTTGCTTGCTGCAGCATTGTGTTGGTTCTTGCAATGTGAACCCAGACAGAGTGAGAAGGCTTTAGCAAATAAAGGATTGCTTTTGGTAGTGACTGTATCCCTCAAAGAACTTTCCTTGGCGTTTAAGAAAACAATATGGTCGTGTGTGTCTTCCCTTGTTTATCCTGTGTGTCTTCTGCTGAGTCCCATTAGGTTTTGCTGTAGAGCAGGTCCACACTGGTATTTGTTATTACTTCAAGTGATGTGTGTTTGTTTTTCTCTGCTAACAGATAAGGAACAAAAACCGGAACCCAGCTATCTGAGGATATCAGATATGATGTGGAATAAACTTTAACAATTTAGTCAAAGTATTTTGTTTTAACACTTCTAATGCTAAGCAGAGGCATGCAGTTCAGAAAGCACGTGTTCATTATTTTTCCTGGTACCTTCAGCTCTGGGTGGTGGGTGACAGGCAGTAGCTTAGCTAACGCATATGGAATCCTGCAAGTAAAGAAGGGTGAAAGGCTACTGTATAAGTGTCTTTCTAGAGTTCATGGAAAAAAAACCCCAAAAACTGAAACGATAAAGTATGGAAGGACTTGTTTCACACTACATGGTGAGAACATATGAGCATCTTGGGGTAGCTTCAGTTCTTTCAGAAACTAAATATAGAAGATTAAAAGGAAAGTTGTATTTGTGTTTGCGATGTTGATGACTGTGGAAAATTTAATCTGGGTGCTTTATTTTGTGAAGATTTTTACAGGTGAATGTGTGAAACTGGGCTACAAAGATGTTGTGGGAGAGTTTTCTGTAACTGGCTCAGGAGTACATGGTCAGAGATGAGAATTTTTTGAATGGTAGATTTCAGTTTCCTTCCTGTTCTGGCTTTGTTCCAAAGGGAGCTAAGTGTAATGTGAAGTCAGGTTTCCCTGCTTCCTTGTCCTGTGACTGAGAACAGCACCATCAGCAGTATCAAATTCTAGAAGCCAGCAGTTTTGGGTATAAAAGCAGATTATGTTTTCAGTAGGTCTTTAGTTTTCCTCAGTTCTGCTTGGGCTGGTGGTGCAAAATAAGTTGTTCTCATCTGTGCTAAGACTTTCTGAAATGTGAGATGGAGATGAACTGGTCTCATGTATGTGCTCATGCAATCTCTCTGGGACACTGGAGTTATTTCAGTGTTGCTTCCTGTAGCACTTAGAGCCATTCTTTACAGGCAGGGGTCTTGTGATGGTCAAGTTGCTGTTGTTTAGCTCAGTCTGTATTGATAAAGGCACTGTCTTCTTGGGTATTGAAGAATTCTCATCCAGGAATTTGATATAGCCTTTACAGTGGTGCCAAATTCAGTGGTGTCAGCTCATTCTCACAATTTGTGAAGATTAGTATTTCTTCCATTTGGCTTAGTAGAACTGTTTTTCTTGTAGACACAGCATCTGAGATGCATAAGAACAATCCAAATCATAAGGATACTAGAAAAAAGAGCCAAATAGGTACTGAAAAGCTTTTTTTTTTTTTTTTTTTTGCCTGAGGATTACTAGTTTTAAGTGTATTCTTCTTAACATTTGATGTGTCACTCTAGCACAGTGGTCAGATGTTGTCACTATAATCTGTGATCAAAACTTTTCCACAATTGGGGTAGAGATACTTGGTATTGTAACATATAAGGATGTTACTCTGGTAGTGAGTAAATAGGCTGTACATGGAAGGTAGTCTATGTGAAATTCAAAATACTGCTGGAGAATTTCCTTTTTTTTAGAAGTACTGACCTTTGTAAATAAAATTGACAACATTTTAATGTCTGGTGTTGTTTCATGATTGTCCAGCAAAATCCAGAAGATGGGGAAACTATTGGAATGGGGATGTAGTGATGGAGAATCCTAAAGAAACTGTAGTTTTAAGGTGCTATAGGAACTCTTTTTGGCAATCTTAAAGGATCACAAGAATTATCATGGAAGATGTTTAAAAAGATTCTTCTTTCTAATAGTTACATTTCTTCTTTTTTTGTTAAGATTTAATAGGAGTTATGAAACAGGAAACCTCACAAAGATTTGCTCAAAAATGCAGAGCCTGCTCTTCTTGAATTGAAATTTTACATATCAATAAATGAAGATATGTATTTGTTTCATTGCTGAAGCTACTGTGTTTTTTTGATGTGTAGTTGGCAATACCCAGTTACCTGCCATGTGTCCTACTGAAAATTAGCAGAGTTCTATTCCTTTTTTTTATCTTAGCTAATCTTAATTAGTATTTCATCCAGATCTTGAATTTGAGTTTTGGATTTGTAATGAATATGGTTCTCCCTGTGGCAGGAAAATTTGATACAAGTACACACTCTGACTTGTTGAAGAATCTGAGAACTCAAATAGTTGAATTTATGATGTTACTTAAATAGGCATAAGCATAAATTGAGGAAAAACGTTGACAGAGTGTATTTTAGAAGTACTCGTATTTCCATGTTCAAGTATTGCATGTTTTCACTCCAAAGAATCAAAATGATAGTACTTTAGATTAGGCACAAAGTTTGTGAAATTATTCAGCTATAAAAGTTAATCTTTTTTCACAGAAGGAAGGGAATTATGACTTGGTGTTTGTGTTGCTAATATTTTGTCCCAATGCAAATGAGTATGTACCCTCTTGTTTAACAATACTGAGGAGCTATCCACCAAAATTGGCTCTCCTCCCCTGCGGGTGAACCCCCGTGTGGGACCAGCAGGAATCTCTTCCTGCTGCTGCGGGCTGCAGCTGCTTTGAGCGGTGTCTGCTGAGCTGTAGGACAGAGCCTGTGGCTGGCTGCTGGTGGTTGCTGCTCCTCTTTGTTTCCTTATGGCTGGGATTTCTGGGGAAGAACTGAAGCCTCTTTTCGAGTGATAGCCTGTAGCTGTAATGTGTGGGAAACAGTAGCCGTGAGAGGTATTTTAGGTCAAAAAGTTGCCACTGCACAGCCCTTTTGTTTCATCTGTTGACTGTGCACTGATTCCACTAAGTGAACTACACAGCTGAGAAGAGATTGGTCATAAAGAAGAGTAGAGACACATGCATAAGAGTGGTTAAATCCTTTACCTTTAAGAATGGTCACTACTGTACCCGTTAAGAACTATTATGTAACGGGCAATGTTATCGCTCATCAGTGTGTGTGTGATGACTGAGATTCCTTGGGATTTTGGTTGCATTTTCTTAGGTGTCCCAGTGATTTCCGCCATACAGAGCTAGATGGAGCTATAAGATCTTCTGTCAATAGGTACAGTGCTAGGGACTCTTCCAAGTTCTCAAGTTTCTGTGTCAGCTTTTGGGCTGCCGTTTTCTGTTGAGGAGTTACGAAGAGTGAGCACACGTAACCCATTCATGCTCGGTAAGGGAAGCAGCACTGTTTAACCAAGACCTGGTATGTAAGTGTACTGTGGCTGTAGCCAACTGTTGCCTTACTTGAAATGCACAAATTTCATTTGAAACTTGCTCCTCTGGGCCATCAAGGTGCTATTAAAATTGTCAGCTGAAGTATCATGAAGACACTCTGCATAAGGTGTCAATGATACTGGAAAGGATCGCAGACGTGATGAACGTGACGAATCTGCTGAAGATCCTGTAGTCATAGAAGAGTCGGCGTAGCTTACAGGATTGAGTTCTGCACAAATATACAGATGTGATAGCTAGTAGCCAATTTTTAATAGTGCCTGAATTGGAATTTAAACTTTATTTCCAACTTAAAATTGGAATTTTAACTTATGTTTTCCCCGTTATTTTCTCCTCTTGTCATAACTGTGCTGTTGCTTTGTGCTGCCAATGCATGATAGATAGGAAAAGAGCATGAAGTGCTAAATTTTTGTTTATTGTGCGAGTAAGAATCCTGTGTATTGGTAAGATGGTTCAATAAAGGTCACCTTTGAAGTAGTTAATTGCAATAAATTAGTGTGTTGGATACTCTAACAGGATTGCTCCGGTCCTTAGCTGTTAACATATGCAGATAATCATGATGGTGAGCACCACAATTTTTAAATTTTCAAACACCACTGGAATCAATTAGATAGTTTATTAACTGCTTAAACTCTTTAAAATATTCCCATTTTATTTATTTTAATTTTTCCTACTATCTGGCTGTCATTTTGACTTTGCTGGGGATAGGCATGGGGACTACACAGGAATAGAAAAATACTTTCTGCATTCCAAATTTATGAGGTTTGAATATTGCAAAATATGCTATCTTGACAGGCCCAAGGGCTGCATTTCTGTCTGTAGAAAACAGGCAGCACTCTAGGGAATGGTAGTGCAGTATCTTTTCCAGGTGATGCTCATCACCTCTGAAGTGATCACCTTGAATGAGGGGCTCAGTCTCCAGTCTGCAGTAGGTCTACTGGCAGAGGACCATCAGCATTGGCATCTTTGTGCTCGTCTGGAATATGAAATTGTCAGTTTCTTTCTGGAAGATAGGAATTACTTCTCTGGATTACCTGTTCTTGTTCCTGTATTTCTTAAAATTTGCATAGTGTTCATAAGAGTACAGTTTCTAATAATTTTTTTTCCCTGACACTGCTGCACTGTGGCAACATATTGCTTTTATTTTACGGGCACGAGATGCTGTTGAGGAAGTGAGGCTTGGAGTTGCATAGGACATTGTGTCACAGGACACTGAACAAAAGCCAGCACTCTGGGATCTTTTTTATATCCTGATCCTAATCAAGCAATTCTTTCTCCCTAGTTTTGGATTAAGGTATTTGTAATAATTTTGTAAGTAGTGCTTGGTTTATGACATAATGTGCATAGTATTCATTACATGTTTTCATTCTTCAGTGGAACCACAATTCCTTTCATGTGTACATATTTCATATTCCACTTTGAAGTTAGTCTGCTAGATGTTGAAAAAGTATTTACAATAATGAATGGACTACAAAATGATTCAACTTATGAAGAAATTTGACAAACTTCTGTAGCACTGTATTAAACATTAAAGTATTATACGTTATACATAATTGCTGTGTATGGGTAGATTACTGCATGCAGATATTACAACACTGAGCATCTTTAGTGTGTTTCTTTTGCTTCATTTGGAACAGAGCTCTGCTGCAATTTTGTATATAGGAGAAATTTCAGCTAGTCCCTTAGTTTTCTCTTGTGTGAGTAAAAGCCATTCAAGAAGCTCCTCTGTAAACTTCAACATGGTAGTATCTACACATGTGGTTTTGAATAGCTTGATCCAAACAACAAATAAAACTTGAGTTTTCTTTCACAGATGAGATTTTTAGTTGGTGTGTTGTAGCTCTTGCTGGCTGACCAAGTATGTGGATAAGAACAAGGGCAGCGGGGTATTTTGTCAATATATTTGTCTTGAATTGTAGAGAGACTGGGACATCTGAAATGGATGGACACCATCTGCTGTTATTTAAAGTTTGTGTCTGCTTCAAAATGTACTTACAGTGTTATCTTATGGGAAAAAGTGTTTGCATCCATGGGAGAATGAGTATTGTTCTGTTTGCATATGTTAGAAGCCTAGTAAATGATGTACTCTGAAAGGGTTGCTGGAAGAGTTTGTCACTTTAGGCAGAGATCTTAACCTTAGCATTTAAAATGTAATATTATGAAGTAGATTATGTGGATCCCCTCATAGGCTTGTAACAAAGATAGCTAAAGCTTTTTTTTTTCCCTTTAATATTATGAGGTATATAAGTTTGTGCATGTGCTCATGTCTTTAACTTTCGCGTGCTTAGGAAAGTGCATCTTGGTAAGACTGGCCAAGCCCTTTGAACATGGCTAAATGAATTTAACTGCCAGAGTCCCTGTTTAAGCACCTTCTCTTGTGTTGTGAGCAAAGTACAGCACAAAGCCACCGCTGGGGCAGTAGCAACTGTGTGTGAGGTAACGAAGGCCCAGCTCCTGCTCTCTTTCTACCAGCAGAAACTGGGCAGGGGTGTGGTTTGGCCACAAAATAGAAAGAGAGAGGCAGTGAAGCTGCATTTCCTTATTTCTTGAGCAATATCTTTAATGGCACTTGCCAGACCTAATGTTCCTCCTTTTCTCAGTCATTTTATGCATTTGTACGTATTCTGTCTAGGTATCCTGAAGCTTGGTTTTTTGCAAGCTGTCTTCATACTGGAGCAAAATTTATGATACAATGTCAGATAGCTTTCCAAGACGCTTAGAGGAGCGCAGCTGGTCATTGCATTGTCTGAAAAAACCAAAAGATTGAGATGCTGGTAGAGACTTGTGGATAGGGTGGTGTGTTAAGTGGGCAGTGTGTCTTTTAATGTCTATTGATGAAGAAATTCATTGTATCATTTTAACAAGATACTTAAGCTTGTTTTTCTTTAAATACAAAGGCTAGAAAAGAAGGAAATTGGAATTTGTTCATCGGCTATTTGTTTCCATTGTGGAAGAGAAATAATAGAGAACAGATAAAAATGGATAATCAGCAAAGTGATTTACTGCTGCATGAGTACTCCTAGATTAATGTAGTGATAATGTGCTGTCTAGAGCTGGGAAGATGCTCAGAAGAAGAGTTAATGATACTTTATTAATAGTTAGCTTTTATTTTGTGTACTCCTACTGTCAAGCTGCATTGTTACTGTGATTATTTGTGCTGTTTATTTCTTTTTGAGACGAAGAAATCTGCTAATGTCTTTCTAATGCATGTGTGAACGTACACTTACATCTGTGTCCTGCAAATGCTCTGTCTTAACTTCCATCCTTAGAAAATGTATTGTCACTTCTCTCAAAGTTTTCTGTTTTCAGCCATTAATCCCTCCCTTGGCCGTGAGATTGATGTGCCTTCAAATGATATTATGAAAAGAATAAAGCTGTGTCTTCATTTGCTTTGTAAATTTGCTGGTTGGTGGGATGTACCCTCATGACTGGAAGTATTTCTTCAGATTGCAAAAAGTAACAAACTTCCTTTAAGTCAAAGCTGAAACTTCCATCTCCTAAAATGTATCCCACAGCTGCAGTTTGGAGATAAGATCAATTATGGTGAGATATGCACGAATGTGTTTTGGGAGCTGGCAACTCTTTGAGTAACAGGCTCTGTTCTGTCTCTTATGGTAGATTCCGGTTAGAGGGAGGAACTGGGTGGGAATTTAAAAAAGCTTCCAATATTTGGTGAAATACCCTAAAAGGGAAATGAAAACTATTCAATAACACATAGGTTTTACAATTTCAAACATTGTCCCTTGTGATTATTAGGTTCTAGTTTCTGGTATATGAATGTTAGTGTTAGATCCCATTTTTAGTGACTCTGTATATTGTTCAAATGCATGCAAAAAGTATTTTGTGGTTTGATAGCTTGCTTAAATACATTTTTTCCTAAGGGCATTCAAGAGAGGTGAGTGAACAGAGATCTGTGGGAATGGATCAACCAAGTTGCTTTAGGTAAGGAACAGGTTTCTCCCTGCGGGATGCGTCTCACACTGCAGAAGGAAGGATTACTGGCTTGTCACAAGGCTAGAAAGACCATCTGGTAGGAACCCAGGTATGCCAGTTAGTTAGTTGTAATTGATGAAATCCTGATAGGATTATGATGCCCTTTTGATGATCTATGGGTCTGTGTTGAAGAGTGTCCCCTACTAATTTGTAAGAGATGGAAGATGAGAAACCAGCCTAGAGGCTGCTGTGCATCGTGGGGCTCAGGAGCCTGAGCTCTGGAGCGTGGCTGTCACGGGCTTCTTGGTTGCCAGAACCAGATGAGTTGACGAGGGATCTCTGCCAGCCGTATACAAAGGCCAGGCACAGTGCATGTTTAATTGGACACATACTGATGTGAGCTGGGATTTTGGTTTGCAGAGGGAGTGACAAGTCTGTCTGCTTGCAACCGTCAGTTAAACTGCACAGTGTTTTCTTTGCCTTAATAGGAAAAGATGTGGTGATTGTGTAACTATTTGGATGCATTTCACTTCTTATGTGGAGTAGAAAATCCCATCTGGAAAGAAATTCTTCCCTCTGTAGAAAGGAAGGGTGTGGGCTATTACCTCCCTTTAGCAAACTGCTTCCTTTTCTCTTCTATATCATTTCCAGCTGAGAAATTTTCTGATTGCCCCTGTTCTGCTTTATTACAGGACATTCAAAATGGTGTATAAATGAAGGGTGCTGTTCTTAGTGTGAGGGAGAGACTTGGGGGAGATTTTGAAAATGTTTAATGTACTTGTAGGACATCAGTGGAGTTGGATCTTCTTTGCTTGTCTTCTTTGACTAGCAGCCTGAGTGTTACATGGAGTATTTTTGGAAGACAGCAAAATGCATGTTTTACAACCAATGAGGTAAAACTCATCATTATTTTTCAGAAACTTACAGCTGTTGTGTAGCTGCACAGCAATTACTTTCCCATGGGCAAGTTGTCTTTTAAAATAAATAAATAAATTTGCATAACTCTATAGGGAATAAGATAACTGATGTAATAATTACTTAGGAGCAGAGCCAGCATCCTGCAATTACTTTAAAGTACATGTGCTGCAATGTCTCTCTGTATTGATATGCTTCTTGTGACATCCTTCTTCTGACACATTCAATTAATGTTTTATTATCATCTTCCTATTTTAAAAAAATACCCAGTGACTGAGCTAGAAGCAAAGTAGTCTGTTCACTTACTTAACAAGAATGGTTAAGTGGTTTTATTCAACCCTACTTGTAACTATCTCTGCTGCATGAATTGACCTCATATCACTGCAAGTTATTGATTATACTTATGCCTGTGGTTGGCTGAGAACAAACAGGTTGCAGCATTTCCTTCAGTGCGGAAATCTCATGATGAGATGGATGTGGTATTGATTAGAATTTTCAGATTTGTTGAGTAGCATCATCTGCATTCTCTATGCAGCACATGTGGCAACTACCAGTCCAGATAGGGGGCGTTTCTTGTCGTCCCTTTGAACTTGTTTTGTTTAAAGTATTCCAAACAGGTGACAGTGCAAAATATTTTGGTAGATGCCTTATTTCCATGTGTTTTGCATCACTTGCTTATTATCTGCTTTAAAGATACCATTTTCTACACTTTTAAATTGTTGTATATGTTTTATTCCCTTTGAAAGAGCTATATGTCAGAAAGGAAAAAGATGATGAAGCTGTAAAACTATGATGAAACAGTTTCCACCAGATTTAGAACTCTTGTGTCTATAAAAGTTACCTTCTTTCCCAAAACACCTCTGCAGAGGGGATCGTGAACAGTCAGTGCTCTCTGGTGACTGCTCTGGCTGTTGGGATCCTGGAAAATCATCGTCACCCTCTTGGTGACTCCATAGTGGCGTGAAGCAAGGCCCAGATGAGGAACCGCAGCCAGATGTTTGTGTGCGTCATCTGGGTCATGGCCACAGCCAGGAGTGAGTCCGTGTGCCGTGCACATGGGGCTGTGTGAGTGTGCTCAGAAGGGGACCTGGCTGGGAAAGTGCCACGCACAGCATGTTTAGCAAAGGTGTTCATATGTCTGTATAGAAGGTGCTCGCCTCAGCTTGCTGCTGAAAACTTTTTTCAGCTTGTTCAATGAGTGGAGTTTACAATGAGAGCACTGTGACAGTTCTTGTTCCGTGTTGTAGTTGTGGTAATTAATATTTAGCATGGTATCTAGTAATTTTCAGCTTCAATGCACTTTACAAACATTAATTAATTGTCAACTGCACCCCTGTGCAGCAGGTAAATGCTTTCTTCGCTGCTGTTTTTTAGAGCAGCTGGGATCCCTGAGACTTGCAGGCTCACTGGGTCCCATTTGGTGATCTGCACCTTAATATTTTGTGAAGTTTTGTTTAAATTAGGGTAAGTTGTTGTTAATTTTGGGTAAAAACAAAGCTGTCATTAGATTATTATTGCATTCATTTCTGCACTACTGTGTGTTCTAGATGACACAGCTTATATTAGAAGGCAAGAGATTAAAACCAAATTATTTCAGTTTTATTTTGCTTATTCTTTGGATGCTTTGGCATCCTCAGCTTACACTGTGGTGGTGGGAGAATTTTTTTAAATAAATATGAGACTTCTCTATGGCAGTCTTGCCCTTGTCTTCTCAGAGTGCACTTACTCTGCTGTAGCTCCAGTCTTCATTAGTAACACTGTGGAGAACTGGCTTTGGAAATGGGTTGCCCTCTGCCGTATCCTGCAGAACATGGAGGTGTTCAGTGTGGGTGATCCGTACAGATGAAGGAATGTGTGTGCTGGACTCAGTTTGTAAGTGCTCTCTCCCCCACCCCCAGTTTATGCAGTTTAATGGGAATAAAGCCATTCGTGTGTAAGTGTTGCTTCTGTGTAAGTCTGGCACGCAGACCACTGTGGCCGTATTTATAGCTGTTACCTTTGGCTTTCCACTCTGCTGGTCTCAAGTAGATCATTTGACTGAAAACTTTCAGCTGCTACTGCAAAACTTTACCCTGGTAACTGTTTTTCCTTAGAGCTGCTGACAACTCAGGAAAGCATTTGAAAAACATTTTGCTTACCGGAACAATTCTGCTGACGTATTTTTCTTCCTATCCTTTTATTACTAGCAAAATTTGCATGAAAACAGGTCTCTGTGTATTAAGAGTTCACAATCCTCAGCTTGACAGTGTAATTAGAGTGGTGTTCAACTTGCACAATGAAGCTAGAAGGAATTTGCTTGATTTTCCTGTGAACCTGAAACTTCAGGCCCTGTTTAATCATCTTAAACCAAATTTGTGTTAATCCATGTTTTGGTGTGTAACATTTTGATTCAAAATGAAGTGTTGTGGACAGAGGAAGGCTTTGTATGCGGCAAAGCAAAACAGACGACTCAGGAGAAAGTGCTCTCTCTGTCTCCCCCCAGCCTGTCAGGCTGTCCCCTGTTGTAGTCCTAATGACTGAACCTAATCATCTCCATGGCCCTAATTATGGTCCTGTGGTAGGCTGAGATATTAGGTGAGGAATAAGCAGCAGTAGATCAGCTCTTGAGTAGCAAATGTCTCATTATGCTGGAGTGATCAGTATGAAAAATAAAGGGGAGGGAAGAGTCAGAAACACAGTGCTAAAATACAATCCAGAGTAGCAGAATTTTCATGCAGTTATATTAATTTCTTACTAATTCTTTGTGTGAAGCATGTGGCTTAGCAGCCCAGAAATTTTATGAGTCCTTTTTCCTCTACAGGCTTTTTTTGTAGCATGTTTGTCCATGTTTGGCTCTGGTGTTCACAGCAGACCTGTGTCCCTTCTCGTTTTAAGAAATGTATATTAGATGGGGTGCAGTTGGCTTTCATTAGCTCTTTACTGAAAGAATTTATTATTTCAGACATACATATTGTCTTCATCCGAATAGTTTCTCTATATTACTCTTTGGAGGTCTGGCAGTATTCTGAGTGTTTTTTACTCCTCTGACCAAAATGAATAGTGTCTGGCCAGTTTGTTGACTGCTGCAGCAGTTTGGAAGCATTTATGTAAAAACGTTAAGAATGCAGTCGAGGGTTTTTGTTTTTTTTTAAGGCTTCTGTAGATGTGTTTTTAAGAAATCAAGGTTAGCTTTTACAATTTCTGAATAATGTTCTGGATTTGCATTGTCATATTGTATTTAGCTTAAACAGTAGTAGAACCAGACTGATTTTTTCAGGTTTTATGGTTGCTTAGAGGGTTTTTTTGGGAAGATTATTCAGATGGAGTAAGTCAAGTACTTTGAAATTAGTAATAATGCTTTTGTAACAGCACTAATGTATGCTGACAAAAAAACCCCATATTTTTTTGAATGGAGTCAAATACTCAGTATAGTAAACATGTTAGATATTTATGGCTCTTGCCTATAGATGGTATAGTAGGGATCTTTTAGTCCATGTTTTAGAATATCTTTCTTTTTTCCTTTTCCTACATTTTCATTTAAAGAAACCACTTTAACATACACAGAACACGAGTCATTCAGCATAGAGTTAGTTCCCTGCATTCCCTGGAACTTGAATGAGATGCTGGCCAGCAATCCCTTAATCTCTTTTCTATTTGTTCATCGTAGTCCTGTCCTGAATGACCTTCTTATGCAGTGGAGCTGGCTGTCAGTTCTGGTCAGGTGGTAGATGTGCTGATCATCAGCTCAGAGAGGACTGAAACGTGAGCCAGAAGTACAGAGCAACCTATCCTGGCATCTTGGTCAACAATTCTTTCTGCTTGAAGAGACCAATCTGCCTGCATAGTAGCTCTGATGGTAGCTCCATAAGAAAAGCACCCATCTATCTTTATGGAAGATAGGAAAGTTATGAAAGTTTTTTGATTTATGTATGGAATAACCTATTTCCATGTCATTTTGGGCTGGTGGGCTGTTAGTCCTCTGTGGCTTGGACTGTTGGACTGTTCCAAGAATGCCAGTGGTTAGAATTTACCCCATTCTCATCAGGGAAACAAGAGTTCAGTGTCCAGAAAACATTGTATAAATGTTGATTTTATTATAAAGAACTCTTTTTGTTTGAAAGAAAAAAAGCAAACACAAAAAAAGAACAATTTCTTAAAAAATATTATTAATTTGTAATTCCACACACAGAAAAAAGCCATAAAGCTCGATCAAAGAGCATTCAAAAGCAATTGTGTATTTACATCCCTGTTATCTTTATCAGTCCATTTGGGACCATGGAAAGAAATTTTTGTAGGCTGGTTTTTCATTCTGTATGTTAAGATAGAGTATGGCTTCAGGAGACCTAGAAATGAACTGGAATGCTTTTAACAGCTCTGTAATATATAAAGTATGTTTCAGTGATACATACACTGAAACATACTTTATATATATGTGTGTATATATATATCCCAAGTTTATATCTTGGTTTGCTAGCTCTAAATGAGATTAATAATGCTCTAGAAATAATGTTGGTTGTTTCTAGAGATGAAAGGGAATTCAAAAGATAATGACTTCTGTAAATTAAATTTCTTTGTTCAGGAATACTACAGTAGACAGTGATTAACTGTGAAAGAGTCTTGCTGTAATAAAAATTTGCAAAGCTATAATGTTTATAAAGACATTTTTTATTGCAAGGTTATCTCTGTATGTCTTTTGAGAAAGTTCTTTAAGGATTGACCAGCCAAATGGCTGTTAGTCAGTGTCCTGCTGTTACCCTAAGGCACTCTTGGGGAGTTCTCAAATAGCATGTTCTAATTGTCTCTCAGAACTGCAGCGAGACCAGCAGTCTCATTTCTCATTCAAGGTTGTTTTTGTTGTACTATGCTGGATTATATTCTGATTGGATGTCCCCTAACAAAACTGTGCAGTGCTACTTATGTAGTGCTTGTGATTTGCTTGCAGCTCTGTGACAGTTGTTTCCTATGGCAGCAGTGTTCATGAGCATTAAAAAAAAAAAACAAAACAAAAAGAAAAAAGCAGTATTAAAGACCTGTATATCAGCTTCATCTCCCTGCAGCTCCATTTGTTTGATTAGTATTATGATGGTGTGACAGGGCAATATATCAGATGTAATCGATCTGATTAGTGTGGAGATATAAACACAGATTGTATTGATGTTTAGTAGTATGGGCACCCAGGGTAAACATAGACGTTGCATAGGCTGTGGGAAAGGTCTCTATAATGAAAACAGCAAATACAGCAGATTTTTGAGCTAAGTTATTTTTCTGCCAAATTTCACAGCAAGTTATGGGTAGTTTGACTTTGCAGTGTTGAAGAGGGTGGTCATGTGGGTTGACATAAATTGTTTTAATTGTTTTTTGAAATACACATCTTTTTCCCAAGGCAGATCTGAATCTTCGTTTCATAGTCGGCCTTATGTTGAGTCATTTCCAACACTGTGGGGTATTATTAGACATGAAAACAAACACTAATTTCAATTTTGTTTTTGATAAAGAGTCTACCTACTTCTATTATTAAAATCTTGATCTCTGGGTAATTTGACTTGATGGTGAATTATCCCTTTTCTGTAACTTAACTTGGGAAGAAAGTAAGTGCGTGCAGTAAAGTGTTTTTGGTGGATTTTCCAGTGAACGGCTGATAGGAAATTACCACGAATGAGGGAGCAGAATGCTGTATCAAAGTTCCAGCAGGAAGAAAGTACTTAAATCAAATTTCCCTCACTTCAGAAACAATTGGTTGCCTGTATCTGTTTTAGCGCAGGCCCCTTGATTGCCTAAGGTGTGTCATGAGGAGAGCTCCAAGGCTCAGCCCTTGTAAGAGGTGGGGTGTTGGTGCTGAGCTGTGATGTCCCCCCTGCCAGGGAGGTTACTGGAGAGGAGCTGTGCCCTCTGGGCAGGGGGGTGAGCTGCTGCTGCTACTGCACTGCTGGGGCTTCCTGGGCAATGCTGAGCCCAGCACCATCCTGCCTCTTTGGCAACCTTTTGGAGCAGACACCTAGCTTGGAAACACACTGCTGAAAGACAAACTTGCACCTTTAAAGCAAAGCCCAATGCAATTACTTGCGTTCTTGGATCAAGTCCTGAGCTTGTCCCACCTAACAAGCTTCTGGTTGTGCCTCTAGGCACTGCTTTGCCTGTTCCCACCTGCATGGGCAGTGCTGGTGCCAGTGACGTGCCCTTGGTGTTTGGTGTGCTGGAAGATGTGCTCCCAAAGCTGGGCCTTCACAGGGACCACCAAGGATGATTTCTGACATGGCTCATTGTCTGCTACATGAAGTCCGTTCTGTGTTACTCCTGGTGGCATCAGGAAACAACCCAAACAACTGATGTGGACTGGAACTTTGCTCTTAAAAGACTACAGTGAAGAGGAGGGGTGGGAGGAAGAAGCAGCAAGTTACAAGTTCTGCAGAACTAGCCCTAGGATCTGGAAGAGGTTTTCTAAATTGATGGTTATACAGAAGATGGGGAAGAAAGAGATGGTTAAGTCCAACACTCATTTCAGACCTTTGTGAATGCAACATGATTTCAAATGAAATAAGCTTTCTTTTGAATGAGTGGTCTTTCAGTGTTCAAGATGAAGAATCACAGCTTCTTAATTGTGGGTTTTCCCCTTTTTATAGGGAAAGACATGTTGCGTGGTGAAGCAAAAAGGAATGGCTGTTACACTTTTCAGGCTATTATTTTCAGACTAAATTTGCCTGTTTACATTGATCAGTTAAACAGAAAAGCATTCTTCCATGTCTGCTTGGTATGGTTCAGTTATACAGAAAACCAAAGTACTGTTGGGAATTTTTCATTTTTAATATGAAACATTTTGGATCGGATCACAAGGTAATTTGTGCCAGAAGTCTGGTATCAAATTCAATTTGTGATGAAGAGTTGATTTACCCACCTGCCTTAGTATCATGGAATGTATTTTATAAAATATGGAAAAATATGCACTGCCTTGCACCTGTTTACACATCGAGTAGTAACTGCTGATTGTAGGTATTGCTGGGTATTAATAACATGACAGTATTGAATTTTAAATTTGATAGTAAATGTATGAAAGGATGTGTATATACGCAAAGAAGTTAATAATTCATATGAACAGAAAGTATTTTATTTCTAAAATATAGACCCTGGTAGAAGAGTCTGTTCCTTCAACAACTGTTTCCTTTCTTCAGTCTCTACAGAAGGAAAAATGCATTTCAAGACGGTATGATTAGTCATGCGCCCTTATGGAGTTCTGATGTTGATGTGATTCGATGCTGTATTCCTCAGATACCAACTGCAGTTCTTACATACTGCTTGAAAATTAGAAAACTTTGAGAAGGGGTTTTTCCAATGTCTTGAATTCACTTCAGTTACATTTATGACAGGTTCCTTTTTAAAATATTGTTTATAACACATCAAAAGAAAGATTTGAACAGTATTTTGAAAATCTGGGTTGTACTTGTGTTATTTTTTTTGGTAGTCTGGAATGCAGGCTCAGATTCCAAAAGTGTTGTTTGTTTGCTTGCATGTAGATTCTCTAATCTCTGAACTCTTCAGTGGCAGTGGTAGCTACTGCAGTGGTGTCCTTGTCTTCTTTGGAAGTCAGACCAGCTCAGATGACAGGAGCATCACCTGTTGAAATTTAAAAATCTGTTTAAAGCTGTAGTCAGTGGGGTTCTTTTCAAATTGGTCTCTAGTGACTATCTTCAAAGGCAGTGTGATGGTCTTGGATTCTGTGATGTCAAAAGCTTTGAGGAGGGTGAGATGCATTTGTAATTTTCATCCCAGTTCAGTATTTACTAGGGCATTAAATGGTAGTTAAGCACCTTATGTCCCAATTCATTTATGGTGCTGTGACCTTTCCACCAGTGTGTTTTTCCCAGGTTCTCCCCTTGAAGAAACTTGTTAAAAGCCACATATGGATTGTTCATGAAGGCAGTTACATTAAGTGTGTGTGTATTTTTAAAATATTTTAAAATTTTATTTTAAAATAAAAGAATCAATGTCATAACAATTTGGAAATTGACAAACACTGAATAAAGGGGTGGTTACAATGCAGAAAGTAAAACTGAAACTGAAAAAGACCACTAGAAATGTAAATGTTAAATTCTGTGTAGGAGAAATAATTGCGTTTAGCAATAAATAAAGCTGGATTTTCAATTCAGCAATATAATGAACATTTCTTAAAGGGGTTCTGTACCTTCCTGCAGTGAAAGTGTCTCTTTGCTTTGCTGTAACCATTTTTCAACATCACCGCCTTGTTTTAGTGTTATAAATCAGAAGAGTAGCCTTGTACTGAGCGATCCAGAGAGCCGTGTAAGAAGGTGCTCAGCACGGGGCCTTGTCTCCAGACCAAGGGGATTTTGTTGGAGTGCTTGAAGCTGAGCATGTGTTTAGATGCCCTGGCAGTGATAAGTAACACTTGAGTTTGAGTCCAGGTTTTTTCATAGATCTCAGCACGTTGTTGCAAAACTGGGCGTGTGGTGTCTGAGTGCCTTTCCAATTTAGTCATCCTCCTAGCATTTGGCTGAGTGTTAGGACTGCATCCATCCTCCTTGCATACTTTTTTTCCTGACTAACTGCTAGACTTGTGGTGCTGGAAGTGTGTAATTGTTCAGTGCTTACTTCTTCCTCCTTTCTTTATTTTGATGATTTGTTTTGACAGCTAAAATTCTGGTGGTTTTGTGGTTGTCTGCTGCAGTAGAACCTATGAACAGATGCCAAAGCAGAATGTTTGTGTCCTTTTTTAAATAGTGAAAATTAAATTTGTCCATTAACTTACAGTTTCCCCACCCAGATAATGGTTTTGGTTTGTTGTTTTTTTTTTTTTTTTTTTTGGATGTTTTCGTACCATCCTATGTCACAAGTTTTGGTCTGGTGGTTTAAAAGCTAACATATTTAATACATTTTTATTTGCTGGGAAATTTTTTAAATTATTTAAAATATAATTTTGATGCTTGATCTAATGCATATTCTGTGTGTGTCAGATTTTTCTTCAGTTGGTACAATTAATCTTTGTTTCAGAGCAAGTTTTTATTCTGTGCAAAGAATTATTAAAGTACTCTGTACTTGAAATACTGGGAGTACCTTGCTTGCCATAGATTTGTCATAGATTTTGTTGTCAGGGTAGCTTCTAAACCACAATTTTCATTGTGTTTGCTTTCAAATAATTATGCTTGACTAAGTACTAAAATGAAAGTATAAAAGTACTAAAGTAAAAATATAAGTGTACTTATATTTTTACTTAAAATAAAAGTACTAAAATAAAAATATAGGTGTGGGTTAACTTTTCTGTGGATCTGCTGCCTACTCTGCAAACCAGGTTCTCATGCTGCCATCTCCTTTCTCACCAAAACTTATACTAGTGAGCAAATTTATGATGTCAAACCAAGTTGAGATGTTGTAATTCCCAGGGTGAATGCTGGAGAGATGCCCTTATTTTGTGGGAGCTACTGTGGAGATTAGGCTTTATTGAACTACTTAGAGTTTAAAGACCGAATTTACAGGAGCTGTAGGTTAAAAATGTGCTGGATTGTGTTAATTCTTTCTGGGCTGCCTTGAAGGGCTGGTTGTGGCTGTGGCTCCAGCGTCCAGGGCTGTGCTGGCAAGTGGCTCCCCGAGCTCGGTGCCCACTGCTGGGGCTTATGGGCTGTGCAAGGACTAAATCCCACAAGCTGGGTTTTCTCTGTTTTATTTGGCTTGGCTTGCTAGAGTGTTTTGTTGGCTTTTTTTGTTTGGTTGATTTTTTTTTTGTTTTAGGTGTTTTTTTTTTGGGGGGGGGGTTTGTTTGTTTGTTTGTTTTGGGTTTTTTTGGTTTTTTTTATCAGAACTCTTAATGCTTCTTGTATTCCGTATGTAAACTTGTTATTGTAAAAAGCTCTGGGATTTATATCTTAAGGTGCACTTGTTTATTTTTTTAACTTCCAATGAAAATCAAAATGAACTATCTGGATTTCAGATTCTGTTTTGAGAAGTGATGATTTTTAGGACCCTGTGAACTTTATATTTTAAATAGTTCTCACAGTCCACTAAGCAAATAACTTTCACCTTGTTATTGCAGGTTCAGTATTTGTTTCTATAGAAACAGCTGTTGGCAGGGTTTTTTTAAACTCTTCCTAATTTCTCAGATTTCCGGTGGGTTCTAGAAAACAAGTTCCTGAAACCCTTGAATTTGGTAATCTGTGACCAAACAGAAATGTGTAGCTTTACCTAAGCAGTAGAGTTTGGGCAGATGTTGACTGATTGAGAAGTGACATAACTTGCTGAAAATATATAGGTAATACTTCCTTAGATGGTGAAGTGATTCATCTGCATTACAATATGTTGAGCATGTTTTTCAACAATTTCTGATTGACAGAAGAATGTTAGTACCAGTATGGGGCTTGATTTTGACAATTTAAATATTTCAGGTGCTTCATGTGATTTCTCAGCTGTGTTCTTAGTCTTTTTAAATTTTATCTAAACCTGAAAATAACTGATAGTTTTGCAACTTTTTTTTCTGAGAAATTATAATAAAGCTTTTTAGAGAGAGTTTATACTTCAAAGATTTTTACAGTAATGGTTTTATTTTTTTAAGTAACCATTATTGTCTGCTAGGTCAATATATGTTCTGATATAGATTTTTTAGCTCACTTGCAGTGTATGTTATAAGTGTTGAAAACCAGCTTATCCAAAGTTTGCAGGTGCCAAGTGTGCCCTCAGGAGTGATTGATCTGCTGTTCCATTCCCAAGCCAGTTGTTGTTTGTGAATTGTTGGTATGTAAGTTTTATGATAGTTATATTTCTAGTAAGGATAACTTTTGACAGATTTGTCTATTTAAAGGATTTTTAATATCTGAATGTGTTTGGAAAATATTTCTGTATTCCAGATTTGTGAAGTGGAATTATTCATAAGTTAATTTCTTTGCATTATATGTTGGATGATTATCATTATTAAGGTGTTTGTATCTGCTCAGTTGCTCCAAGTAGGTAAAAAAATGGTTAAAAATTTTGCTTTTTATCAGACAAAGTGAACTTATTTTATGAAAAATTAATCACATTTTGAATTATGTTTTTGGAGTATTCAAATCTGCTTAAAACCAATTTGACTTTTTCTGTCTTTATCTGATGCTGCTTCTTTACCCTTCTGTGGAACACTTATTTTTACTTGTTAACTGCTTCTCAGGAAGTGGAATTTTTTCCTTCACTCCTAAGAAAACTCAGGGAAGGTGCTGTCCAGTGGTAGAGGAGGATTGGAAGGCACAAACAGAGCTAATTAATAGCAAGGTTCTGCTGCTTTTTGGATGCAAGCTGACAGAAGCAGAGAAATGAAAAGGTACTGCTGATGCTCTGCTTACACAGTTGTTTTGTTGTAGGTATTTGGCATGTTCGCTGTAATGGAGTCTGCTGCGACATTTGCTTTCTGCTTGAAGTTTAGATGTAACTTGAAAAGTGAAGATAGAGAGCTTTAACTTAGAATTCTTTTTTTTCTTTTTTTTTTATTTATTTTTTTAAATTGTCAGCTAGTGTTTCACCTTTAAAGCTAAATATTTGGTTTGGCTGCCATTTTATCAGTCATTTTGTATACATGTGATTTCAATGAAAAATACTTTTATCACAGTAATTTCTTAGCTAATATTGTATTAGATATAAAGAAATGTTTGCAAACCAGACAAGATAAACAATTTCGTTGTCATTACTTCTGTATCAATGCATTTCTAAAAAGAACTGCAACATTGCCTTTCTTCAGTAAAATAAACTCTAAATTCTTTGCTGGAATAAAAATTTTAAGACATTTGTATTGAGAACAAAGTGGTTAGTCTGTGTGGGTCACCCTTGGTACCATAATGCTAAATATTGGAGCAATTGGGAAATATGGGGAAAATTGCATGTTTAAGTAGTATGGGTTCTGCAGGAAAAGATGGCGCCGTGTTCATACTCCACTGAGCCCATCTTACGTCCTAAACTTCTAGAGTACCAGGTGTTTATTAGCCTACAGAGTTGCCCAAAGCTGGGATCGTCTGTTTTGTTTAATCTTCCATGTATTCACCAGGGATTATGGTGACTTACAGTTTGAGATACACCTATAGTCTCCTTGTTTTCTCTTTCCCATTCCTCATCAGTGGCATCTGTTTAATATCATTGTGGCTTTAAGTGCTGAGAAAACATGAGGGAAGACAGTGGGTGCAGTCAGTGATAGACAAGGATGAGTAAGAAGTGGTTCTTAGGGCAAATATGGAGAAATTTATTTTGAGTTAAGGTTAAAGCTGTTTGGGGCCCATTAGTCCTCTCTGCCCTCGCTGGCCTTCAGATTGCAGCTGCAGCTCAAGCGCACAGGAGCTTGGATGAGCATTTGTGCCATAGGGATGCTCTTCTTGCCCTCTGACTGCATCAGTGAGCAGCTCCAACCTGCAGCTCTACTTTGCTTCCTGGTGAGCAGCGAAGGTCTTGGACCCTATGCAGAAAGTTACCTGCCAAGTGCTTTTACTTTTCCTCCTGTGGGCTGGCAGGTGTGAGATGGGCTGTGTACGACAATGGACTCTGCTGTGCTACATCTTACTGAGAATTATTCAGCTTTTTTTTGCTGGAGTGGTTTTGGCAGCACTCTGAGAAGCTGCAATCCCCAGCCATCTTTGATGTAGACAGTTCCCCAAATGCCCCTGTAGGTCAGGACAAATTCCCCAAATGTGGCTGAATAGGCCAAATACTGCAGGACGTGGAGTCTAGCCTGTGCCTACTGGACTAACAGAGAAATTTGTGGGTTTATACCATTTTCAGATTTAAATATTTCAAAATACTTAAATGTTTGCTTAGGTTACTTGAACTTGTAGACTAGAAAGGAAAACATGTTACTTAGACTGCAATACTAAGTAGTACTTCTTTGACAGAAATGCACTTTAGTATCCATAGCTCTCTTGGAATTTGTAGACCAGATGCTTGTTCCAGTAATGCTGTATTGTCTATGATCTGCTGCTTCTCTTAGGCTTGTGGCTTAAAGTTGCTCTCTTGCAATAGTGCAGGTGAAAAGAAAATAGAAAAATGTTTCCAAAATCTGTCTTGATTGAGCAGCAAATGCTCAAACAAGATATTATACCTGGTGATGTTTTGTTTCGTGACTAACTGCGAATTCTCAGACCTGGTCTATATTTTCTGGCAGTTGCAGCTATAGATGTCTCGAAGTTATTTTTTTAGCATACTTGTTTAGTAAGGTATTTTGTTTTCTTTAGCAGTGTGCCTTAAAAGCAACAACAATGCAAAAACTCTACTCTGGAATGCAGTACAAGAAATTTAATCATAAGCCAGATTTTTGTGGCATGGTTCTGAGCTGTAATACAACATTTTTGTAGTGAATCAGGTAGTGTTTAAATAAAAAGGTATTTATGCAGAAATGTATACTTCTAACGTGCTTGAGAGGGCAGTTACATGGTGTGGGAATTGAGCCAGACACCAAGTATTTCCTGTAACTTCTGTGTTACACAGAGGTATCAGGTTTTGGGGTTTTTTTTCCCCTTTCTCCCTACTCTGGTTATGCCCCGAGTTCATGTAGGCCATGACCAACTTCTATATATGCACATTTTTCATTATTTAAGGCTTGAAATTGGCTGAAATTTTGAAATTGGATATTAAAATTTTAGATGTAGCAGTCGTTTAATAATTGGGTTTTTTCCTCTGGTTGTGTTGCAAGTAATACATACAGTGCAGCCTTTTAAATAGTCTCTCTCAAAGGTTTGTAAAAATCAGATATGAAATAATTAAAAATTCATTTGAGGTTATGGTTGTGAATTTGACCGATGAAAGGTTGAATGGTCAGTTAATAAATGTTCTTGGGTAGCCTGACCTATGGCTTCCTCAGGGTCACTTTGTGCCCTCTTCTGGGCCTTGAGTGTTGGGATCATAAAGTACATAAAGGTTGTCTTTCTCAAAAGGTTGAGTAAAATTTGGCAATGGAAAAGCAAAGCAGGCCATAAATTGGCATAGAACCTGAAGTACTGGCTGATTCTAAACCCCTCCTCTTTGTACTCTTGTATTAAAAAAAATCATTTCCGTATGATAATGTAGTAATTATTCCACTATAGGAATACTACAGGATTGGTTTGGTTTTGTTGTGGCAATGCAGAACACTGGGAAAATAAATGGTTATTTCAATAACATGTAATTTTCACTGGGCCTCTGAATGTGAACAGGTAGGAGATCAATTATGCCTCTAGTCCTGCTTGACTGTTTTTGTCTTAGGCATTTAAGCCATGGCCATCTTTATTTTCTTAATCTTCTTATATAACTAGGATAAAGCCTGAATGAGGAGGGCTGGTCCTTCAGACATAAGGATTGCCTACTTAAGTCTAGATGGGGAAAAAAAAAATCAGAATCTTGCAGAAATTCACAAGTGAACCCCAGCTGGCCTTGCAACACTTGTAATCTGTGGATTTGCAACAGAAGGTGTCAAACAGTATGTATGTGTGCATTGAATTGTGTATATCTTGAATTGGATACAAAGTAATTTGTAGACCAAAATGAAAATATTTTAATTGAAATAATGCATTTTTAAAAAATCATCATAGTGATTAGAGATATGTGGCAAAGATAAAAAAGTCAAAACCTTGGGGACCAATATTTTTCTGAAAACAGGTTTTTTAATTGATTCTCTTAAGTGAACTAAAAAGTATCTGTTCTCAAGTATCTCACAGATTTCAAAATAGCCCTGTGCCAGTACTAATTGTTTGTAAATGTGGAGATAAGGACACAAGCAGTAACACTAGCATTAGTCACAAGGTTGACAGCTGCTGTGTGCCACAGACCTGGCTCTCTGTGGCTGTCTGTTGACTTAGAGGTGACACTTTTTTTCCTCATTCTTTTCTTCCACTACTCCACACATGTGCTGATAAAAATAAAAGTTAAGTAGATTGAACTACACTTGATAGGAAGAAGGGTGTTTCTGGAGCCATCAGTCCTAGTCTTAAATGACAATGGGCTAAAGTTCCAGCTCTGCCCCAGGACATGTGCTGCCACAGACTTCTGGTGTGCTTGTCAGCAAGGGCCTTGTCTGCCCAGGTCTGTCACTCCCCTGTAAGCTGGACATGTAATTATTAATGGGAGAATGCTGTTAGTGACTAGCTTGTCTTTTGATGCCAGCCTTTGCAGTGGGCATCAAAACTGATTTCTGGGGCTCAATGGCTGTCTGATCTCCTGGGGTCCTCCGAGGCTGCTTCAGAGTAAATGTCTAGGAAGTGGTAGGGGAAGCTCTTTTCTCTGGGTTTTGGAGCAATCTCTCCAGTATTCAGAGCTGTATATGAATAGACTGTACCACAAACACTTTGTGGTCCAGATATGTGGCTCAGCATAGGTAAGATTTGAATAATCTGCAGTGATCAGTCAAAGTGTGAAATGGTGGGAGGTTAAAATCCAGCCTCTGTGCTGATGGTGATAGTTGGCCTTGCTGCTGCTTTCATGGTGGTTATCCATCATGTTCTGTTAAGGTATGGATAGGGTTTTCTCCATTATCAGGAAATTTGTCATTTTCTGGTCTGAACTCACCTACTGGCAGTTGCCAGAACTGAAAGATTCCTCTGAAAAACCATCTTCTGGTTGTGACAGTTATCTCAGTAGGAAAAACTACCATATCCATATTGCTATTGAGGTATTAGCTGCTGTGTCTACCTGGGGATCCCAGGAGAACATTCTGGAAAGTGCTGTAGAGGCAGAGCTGCAGGATGTTGCAGAGCTTGTTTTACCTGGAAAGGATTTCCAAGGCAGACTGGTGTTAATGGCCACACAAGGCAGCTGTTGGGAGGATATTGCCTCCTTCCAGTGCCTCTTCTTATCCCAAGTACCAGTCCTTTGAGTTTACTTCCACTTTTGCCCCGTTAGCTCTTCCTGGTATACTTTTGATAGACTAATAGTCATGGCATCTCTTGCATGTGAAAAATTCATTTTGTTTTATGTGGCTACAGAGTGTTTGATCTCAAGCCTTCCTGTTGTTTTAGCACTGTGTGTCTCTTGTTAACACAGTAATCCCTGCTGTAATGTATCCTTGCATTAGTCACTGCTATCAAAGGCTTGATCCGGTGTGATTTAATGTAAGAAATTATTCTGTTAGCCTAAATGCAAAAATCTGTTTTTCTTTCCCTCCCTCTTTTGTTTTTTCCCCCCTCCATCCCACTGTGCATTGTATAGGCTTTTTATTTATTCTGCCAGATTGACAAGATTATAAATGAGAGCTGCATGTTGAAGCCTCTAATTTTTCATAAGTAAATGAATTAATTTATCATAGCTGTTGTGTTTTATTGCTGTCTCGATGCCAGACTGGCCAGCTTCTTTATTCCCCCTTTTACTTTCTAAATACTGAATCCATATCATTGTGTTTGACAGCTTTCTGGTTCCCCTGTCAAATGCAATTTGGCGCTAATCACATTTTCTGTGCTTAGTGTCAGTGGTACAGGCCATGCATAATATTCCTGTATGTCCACTTATTTACTTGAAACACAGCTGAAATGTCTTGGGCATTAATCTGATGAAGCTACTACATTAGAATGCAAAAATGATGCTTGAGTAGTAAGATAATGTGGTGTGGCAGATGTGCAGTAGATAACATTGAGGCTAAAGCAGTTATCTTTACCAAGCTCTGATGCATTTTATTTGTTGGTTTTGCATACGTCTTCCTAAAAAAAGATTATTATCAGTTTTGCTTCATTAGAATGGTGTCACTTAAGATTTAATTCTTTCTTTGTGATCTGACTATGAGAAACTGCTTCTATTCTTCCCTCCACTCCCCATTTTTTAA
>VYZP01054126.1:0-13323 GCA_013400635.1 Hypocryptadius cinnamomeus
ATTCCCCCTTGTCCTGTCACTACATGGTCTTGTAAATACCCTCCCTCTCATTTCTAGAGTTAGAATTTTTCAGTATATCCTAAAAATCTCACTAGGCTTCTGTAAATTTACAGTAGAAGTGTCATCTACTAAAAGCATAAGGTGAGCTGCAATTCTTAACCTTCTTATATTAAACATTTGATATAATTTTAATCTCACTGAATAAAAAAATATAAATTTTTAATTGTTTCTACAGGCAACTTTAAATCCATTTTTTTCTCTGTAGACATCTGCAGATTGCCTGGTAAAAAAGTGACCTGTCTCCCACCTAATGTGTTACCTCCACAACCATGTGAAACATACTGACAAGAAGTGCTTTGGATTTTTAAATGGGCCTTATGTGAGAATTTGTTTGTGGAGAAGGGCAAGGTTGAAATACCTGCACTAGAAAAAAAAAAAGGAAGATAGAAAAAAGAAAACACACCATACTGGGAAGTTTGTGGATTTGTTATATTGGTCAATTTATCAGTGATTTGCTTATATATCTAGCCATTCTTGAGAGCCTGGGTTACAAAATCGGCTTTGAGGTCACACTGAGAAATGTGCAGAGATTTCTTTTGCACAGCTCAGCTGAAGTCTTTCCCAGATCCACAACTTTTCCAACCGCCACACAATGATGCCGAAAGAGAAATGTACTTCTGGGGTCTGTGGTGAAGGATTTAGCCAAATTCAGCGCCTGGTGAGTCAATGCAACCTCCTGAATTATACAATGGTTTTGACAAGAGCAGATGGTCATGAGTTTCAGGAATGGCTAACAGCACTGCAAATTCTCTAAAACACCTGAAGGATGGAGAATTCATTGAGAATTCTACTAAAGCAACAGCTTTTCTGCAACAGTTATGGATGCCACTCAATTCAGCAGGCTGAAGTCATCAATGCCCAGATACTCTGTGCTTGGTTTTAGCTAGTCCTAGTTTATTCCTTCCTGCCTTTCATGGAAGCCAGAACGCATCCAGATGGCAAATTTATCTTTTTTATGTTAAACAATATGTGGAACAGGAACGACCTTGAGAAATAAAGAAATACTTAGATAGGGAAATGAGAAAAACTTGCATTTGAAGCACTGGCTTAAACTTGGGAGATCTGGATTGAATTAGCTCTGTTCGTTCCTGGATCCTGAGCATCCTTAAATAAGCCTTTTATTCGGTGTTCAATTGCAAAACGCAGAAGACCATTCTTCTGCAATGCTGTCTGCTCCAGGGTTAAAGGAAGGTTATCTGCACCCTGGAAGAATGGTAAGGCAGCCAGAGGGAGGGGTGGTCAATCACTTCTAGCTGGGTTCATACCATTGTTGTAGCACCCAACGCTGCGCACGGATGCTGTGCTGAGGTCACAGGCAAAGATTACTTCAGGTTATTATTAGAAATGTTATGTCATGTAAATGACAGATGGACAAAGAGCAGTAATGGTAGAAGACAGCAAGTGTGCCAGTGGTGTTTCTAGGGACCACAAGAGCCTATGTAAGAGGAGGTGAGGACACACAGACCCAAACAGAGACTTTCCCCAACACAATACTGTTCCCTCCAGCCTGATCACTTCCTATCAGCACTGATTGAAACAGAAACTGGGGGTACTTCTGCTATTGCAATAGCAGCCACCAACAAGAGGCAGACATAATCAAGAATTATGAGATGAGACATCACTTTCCCTTAAGAACTCTCATTTTAATATTTTTTTTTTTTTGCATCTAAATTTTTGCATTGAATGAACTTTTCCCATGTGGTTTTCTTCTGTTTCATTTAATCTTGTTTTACCCCCTGATTACTTTTATAAAAGCTTTACTCAGCCTGTCAGTTGTTATTCTTGCTAGCTAGCTTCCAAACCAAATGAACATTAAAAAAACAACATGGAAAGAGAAAAATTGGTGCAGAAAATAAATAACAAGATAAAAATACATGGACATACATTGAGAGCAGTATGTCCCTGAAAAACTGGGAGAGCTCTCCCACATCTGAGAGAGTTAAATTCTTACTCATGAAGTATTTCAGCTGAAAACTTGTGTTGTCTAGCCAGCTTCTGCAGAAAGCTATAAAGTTGTCCATAAAAAGAAGTTAAGAGAATTGCAAAGTAACCAAGACCATATGAGATGTGTTCAAGAGCCCCCAGACCCCTCTCAACCATTAAGAAGTATATATTAGATATCTGATTTATCAAAAGAAGTATTGGGCTCTGGGAGAACAGCTGTCCAGCTGATGCTCTCTGAGGACAGGTATTGGGAAGGATGCTATTCCAGAACTTTTCTTATGAAGAAATCTGCATTAAAATCAGGGTGGAAGGAGGGAGGAATAATTAATAAAAACCAACATTGACTTATGGATTTGAAGAAAAATCGTTCCAGGCAAGCCCATTAACATTTAGACATATTTGCAAATGTTGTAACTGTTAGATCAGGTGCATCAAGCTCAAGTGCATATTTATGTTAGTTTATATAATTCTGACTTTAGAAGTGCCCCAGAAGTACAGGTCTTCAGTCAAATCACTGTGAGTTCTAGTCCTGCAGGGCCACTCACAGGCAGCAGTGAATGAAGCAAGGCTGAGATCTAACTGAAATACCTTGTAGAGCAATGTGCAAAACTCTTAGCTGACTAATGTGCTGTGCATGTGTGGCTGAGATATAAATACTGTCACAGATCCTGAAAAAAGGCAGAGTGATCATGTATTTAAGGGCACAATGACAAAGAACAGAATATTGAGGTGGCAGGGAGGACCCCACCAGCAAAAAGCAAATGGTAGTACTTGTCTGCATGATTATGTCTGGATACTTGCACATAATATTGTTTCATAGAATATATGCCACCCCTCTGTCAATGGTAGAACACCAAGCAGCATAGGTACCAAGTAGAAAGCTAAATGTATGGTCAATGTTCACAGTGGGATTTTCCTCTGTGCCTTTGCTTTAGATATATTGAAGGAGAAGCAACAAAAAAGGTCCCAATCACAAAACCAACGTGTTGCTGATTGTCTTAAAAAGCCCCTATACAACTGGAGAAATTATTGCCATTAGACATCTGGCCCAAGTCCAGCAAGCAGTGTGCTTGCCATGTCTGTGGAAAAGATTTGTAGTTTATTTGGGACACTAGAGTTGGGGCTACTCTTCCAATAAACACAGATCTGAATAGTATTTTAAAATGTGTCCCAAGGAAGACAAGAACAGAGCAGTGCACTTTAGGCAGAGATGTCCGTTGCCCAAATGTGAAATGGGTAATGACTAGTTTTTTAGGGGCTAAATATGGCAGGAAAAAGAAAGCTTCACCCTGATGTGTGTGTGGGGGGCTGTCCTCAGCAAAGCACACCAAGCAATCATAATTCTGTTAGAGTTAAAACAACCAAACCTGGACTGGGAAGAGGAGCAAAAGCTATGTGCAGGTTTTGTGAAAATCTGTTTTTTTCTAGTCAGATAATCTGGGAAAAATGTAAGATTTCATTGCAAAGAGGAAAGAAAGAAATTCGCCTCCATGACCATGCTGGGAGGACAAGGAACAACGAGGGAAGGGCTGCTTGGGACATTGCATAGGGAGAGAGAAGTGCCTGTCACTGGGATGTGTTTACAAATACCTGTCAACAGTAGATTAGCTACAGTAAGAGATGCTTTGGACTCCTCAGGGTCCCTGTCAGCCCAATTTCAATGCACCTTTCTCTGCATATAGAAGGGTATAATAACCACATTGTAGTTTTGGTTGATCAGGTACAATTACACGGGCAATGTCTCTG
This sequence comes from Hypocryptadius cinnamomeus, assembly GCA_013400635.1. Taxonomy (NCBI): domain Eukaryota; kingdom Metazoa; phylum Chordata; class Aves; order Passeriformes; family Zosteropidae; genus Hypocryptadius; species Hypocryptadius cinnamomeus. The sequence goes on from VYZP01054126.1 coordinate 3,751, forward strand.
GTCTCATCATTTTTGTCACATTTTTGTCATAGCAGGAAGTGCTAAATGATTGTTATATTGCCTTGGCCAGATTTGTTGCATCTTCTGGAGCTGCATTTAGTCAAAATTCAAAAGAAGCAATTAGTCTTTATAGTAACAAAAATATAGATACTGGCCTAGTAAGATAACAATAACAGAAACCAATATGCTATTTATTGAAACTACTTATGTAATTCAAAATGATACTTCTTTTCAACACAGTACTCCAAACACCTGATATAATGTAGGGGTCTGGACTTCAAATTCAGACCACACCCTAGCAATGAGCACAGTGAGAGCTAAATCAGTCTGTGTGTATGGAGGAGAGAGCAAAGGGAAAACCTGTGCCAACCTAGAGGGCTCAGCTTCACTCAGCTTCACTTGCTACTGCAAGCAAGCCTGGACAGTCCCTCACCACTCCCCTGCTGCATACACATCCCCACGAAATGAAAGTGAAATATGAGCATGTTTTTCTTCATTTACCTGCACACTGGTTTTGGAGCTGGCCCAGCTCCCGAGGGATTGCACTCCTGGAAGATGTAGTTACACAGCAGAGACTCAGCAGCCGGTTGGCAGAATGAACTCACCATTTTCAGTTCAGTCCAGGCAGTGTGCACAAGCAGCTCTTGGGTCTCCTCTGGATCAGCATACGAGGAGTTGAAGAAAACAAGAGCATTCTTCGCCAAGATAGCACTACACACCTCACCTCTGTATGTGCTGCAGTAGCCTGAGTCACCCTTGTACAGCTTGCTGTCGAGGACAAGAGCACACACTCAGTAAGCTCACAGATCTGAACAGCTGCATGAGCACAATGGCCCTGTTTCTGAATAAAGTGGCATGTGTAAGGCTAACAGAGGGCAGATGGTAGATATTTATACCACTAAAACCAGCTAATATAATGCAAGAATGAAACTTCTGCAGGGTACCCTGGTGCCAGCCCAGGTGAGCTCCAGGGATGAGGCTCTGACCAAGTGCTGTTAAAGTTATAAGTGGACTGAAGACTCAGCAATCACACAGAACCATGACCTAGCATGGTCCCTCACCCTGTTCCTGGGCTCTAATTGGGAAATATTTTACTTTCCTGATTCCCTGCAGTAGGGATCAGCCATGCTGCTTGCTTGCAGTCCTGTGATAACTCAGGATTTTTCTCTCTTCTCTCTAACAAGAGTTAGAGTTTAATTAAAGATAGACTTGATGAGCAGGAGCCAGGTAAGTTCAACCCATCATGTGACAGGGAATTTTTCACAAGGTCAGGCCAAGCTCCTGCCTGCCCTTCCACAGCTCCTGCACCACTCCTGACCTTCCCCCTCTTCCACACCTTTAGCTGGGGGACTCAGAGACGAGGAAGGCACAAATCTCTGTGTTTTCTTTCCCAGTGTTTCTCTGCAAGGTGCATCCTCTCTCTTCACCACATCTCCCATTTTGCAAAGTCCTGACACATAGCCTGGAAACAGAGCTAGGCAGGAGCAGTAAAAATCTCAGTAGGGTCATCTTCTTTGAGGGCCATTTATTTATCTTTCCCATGTTATTTGCATCTAGAAGGAGATCTCTCCCCCCTCTCTTCATCCCTTCCTCCCCATGGACATCAAAAGTAAGCAGCAGGGTAAAGGCAATGCACAGGTCAGCTGTGCTTCCAGTAGCTCCCAAGGTCACCCAACAGGAGCAAGGTCTGCAGCTGAGGAGGTGTCCTCTGCCTAGGCAGCCCGTGGGATGCAGTGTCCTGGGTAGGGGAGGCAAAGCTGTGAAAACAGACTCCCTGTGTGTGGGACATGGCCAAATGAGGGCAGAGAGGAGGGCTGGGTGCAGCTGTCCCCACTGCCATTCGGTCAGTGTAACTGGGGTCAGAGAGTTCAATTCACAACATGCCAACCATTTGGAGCAGTCAACAGAGCTATTTGTATCTTTGCCTTTTATTTCTTTCCCCTGTCCCCAGTCACCCATTGTTAGCTCTGGGGTTTCTTGCTGGATTGGTTTTTTTTTTTTTCAGAAGGCTAGAGGTACATGGACAAGGGATTACAGAGGATGCTCATATTTCAGTTCTTCAGATGCTGTTTTCTGCAGATGACAATCCATGGCCCTGTTTTAGCTACTCTATTTTGGGCTCTATGTGAATTTTTTCTTTAATTTTTTTTCTGTGTCACATTGGATAAAAAATACAGGAAGGCACAAACACATGAGGTTTACCAAAATGGCAGTGATACTCTGACACTGCATCATCCCAGGCTCCGTGGACATATTTTCATGTGACACAGGAGTCCCCCAGCATGCTGCGCTAGTCTCACAGCCCATGACATCTCCCTAGCACACAGCAAGTTTCTCCAAAGCAATGCACTGGTCCCAGCACCCTGCTAGAACTGCTCTTGGCCTCGAATGGGTTGTGTTATTTGCTTTTCCCTGATGATTCCCATTGTGCTTAATCTGAAAGTTGCATCCTTCCTGTGCCCCAGGGGCAAAAGCAGGGGACAGGTGTGCATGGGGCAGGTGTGCTGCTGACTTCATGGGTCTGCAGAGGCAGATTGAGAAGAGCCGACAGTGCCAACATTATGTTTCCTTGCTTTTCTAAAATATGCAAGGAGAAACAGACCAAGTTGCAATGGAGAAGTAGCAACAACATGTTTCTCACAATGGTTTGTCACAGAAAGGAAACATCATGCAGCAAGTGTTAAGAACACCTATGAGACTCTTGGTGTCCCCATGCCTGTCATGCCTGCATGGGTGCAGGTGTAAGGCATAAGTCTGCCACCATCATTGGGTGGTCACTTAATCACTTACAAACTTTCTGAATCAATCTTGCAAGCTCTTGTGATGGAGGCAATAGCCTTTGCAGGGAGTCTGTGTCAGCAGAGTGGCAAAACCATTTGCTCAGACTTTCCCAGGCCCTGCTCTTTTCTGTGGTGGCCAGAAGCTCCCAGCCCGTCTCCCAGGCTAACCTTCTCATTTTCCTTCCAGACTGATCAGCCAGTGCAGCATGTAGAAACATGGAAGGATTCTAAAGACAAAAAGCCGGCTAAATTGTTCAGTCCTGCAAAAATTACTAAGCAGAAGTTCATTTCTTATCACATGTAAGTGGCTTTATTCATCCATAACCCTGATTGGAACAATATAATCTTCTCTTGCCCTAATCTGGTGAGCACCAAACAAAATTACATTTATAACCTGTGAACAGGTAGGAGTTTACCTTGCAGTTAAGCTTTGCCGTGAGAATTTATAAGGTCAAGAGAAACTGTGGGTCTGTAACCAAATAGAAGTTCCTTCAGAATGTTCTCCCCACTGCCATATTTCAAACACCCTTACTGCTGGCTTGACTCAAAGCCATTGTTAGCCACCCAAGCTTAGCCTCCAATTATGCCTCTGTAAAGGAGCTCAGTGATCCCTATGGGTGAACCTCATCTGCACAGTTGGAATGCAGAAACCCTACCCCTTCATTTAGGCCAAATTAACCAAACCCCCTTGGTTCATCATTCTTCTTCTCCCTGGCCCAGAAAGAGCCTCCACAAAACCACAGAAAGTCATTCTTACCTCCATTCTGCCAAGAGGCACCAGATCCAGGAATTGTGATGAACCAGGAGAAAGAAGAAATGGAAAAGACATCAGTGACACTTCATTTCTCCCTCTGAGATGCATAAGTCAAGATTTCCGTGCTAGGAAATGTGTCTAACAACTGTAAGCTGTATGAAAAAAATGCACCTAAATTCTGTTCTTTTGTTTGTATCCTCTTCTGGGGAAGAAAAGTTGGCCAACACCGAACATTGTAAAGTGATAATGAATGAGGAGGAGGAAGTGGACTGTTGATGGCACTGCTAGCTGAAGTGGACTCTTGCACCATAAACCCACACTTTTTTCCTGATCCTTTGGGTCCCATGTAACCAGCAGGTAGCATGCTTTGTTTAAGCCACATAGTTATCCATTACTTCAGGCAGCAGCTGTAACAAGTAGGAGAAGCCAGGGCTGGAGATGCAGCACTGGCACACAGCAGTGGCCCTGGCTTGCCATGCCACAGGGAGCTGGGCAGTGCCAGCACAGGGAGGAGGCACTGGACATCAGCTGAGGGCCAGGGCACCTCTGCCCTTGGTGCCCTGTGAGCTGGAGCAAGGCCAAGGCAGAGTTCTGCTCAGGTCTAGGGGATAATTCTCCTCCTTCTGAGCACACACAGCCTGGAGGAGTACAGCTTCCACCAGCCCCAGGTACCTGTCCACCCCACTGCATTTGTAGGACACACAATTGCCTGGGCTAAAAGCAGAAATGGGGATGGGAAATACAGCACCAAATGCTGAGTACATTGTGGAGCAGAGATTACTGGTAGGTTTCAATGCCCAGTGTAAGAAAGGGCATGATTATTTTCTCAAGAAAGCAGAAGCTAAGGCACAGAGAGATAAACAAGTGCCTGCCTGGTTAAAAGCAGAACCAGGGCTACCATCCTATGTCCAGTGTGATTCCTCTATCCTCTAACTAAATCCCCATGCCTGTCCAAAGAGGGATGGGACAATCTACCGTCTTCCTGTCTGTATGACAAGTGCTGTTAGTTAGCTCTGACAGAGGTATTTCTCCACTTTGGAAATTCATTTTCATATTTGGGAGACGTCTCTGAGGGAAGGGATAACTTCAGGCAAGGCAGGGTACTCTGACAGCAACCACCCTGCCTTCTGGATGCCAACCCCTTGTGAAGCTGAACTGCTTGAAGCTATTTTCACTTTGCTGTTAGATGATACCAACGCTGGGTCATGGCCACAACTTCCTCCATATGGATGAACTTACCAAGTGTGCTTCTGGGACACAAAGTACAAGACAGCATCAAACATTCAGGAAATGACAGCTATGCCCGTCTCCGAAGTGTAAGAGTATATGAGGAAATTGCCTGGTGGAGGATGTACTTGTACTCAAATTTAGGCCCCTACACATTATCAGCTCTCCAAGGCTTCCCCTCTTCTACCACAGTACTCCACACCCCTTTCCTCTTCCCCAGCAGGAAAGGCTGAAAAAATTAATGGCCTCTTCTTTCCCTACATACCTGAAATGCTGATGGTTGCTGCTGCTTTTGCGGCTCCAAAAGTTTTACTGTGCTTGTTTGTGGCAAGACAAGTGAACAGGCCAGGTCGGGTGACATACACTTGCAGTCTGGAATCAACCACTCTGTCCTTGACACTTTCTGCTATCGACCCCACAGAAACCTAAAAGAGTGAAAGCCCAGTTCAGCAATATTTCCAACAAAGACACAAACAGGCAAACCAAGGAAAAATCTAAGAGACAGAGTCCAAAGTATTTAAATTAGCAGAGGAAGATGCAGCAAGGAGACAAAAGTTGGAGAGACCTAAAGCTGCTGGTGTTACTTTGGCACTTTCATAGCCACTGACTTCACACACAGAAATAAATGTTGGAAGATCTCTCCTATTTCACACTTCAGCAATACTTTTGCAATTAGGTGTCAGTTCAAAAGGGTCATAGTCACAATTTGGTTTATGTAATTGAGCTGGCTAATTACTGCAGGGCTTCTTGTAGTAGATTCTTTGCCTCTTCATGCCTTAGGAAGGAACAGCACAGGATGACTTTGTGAACATTCGCTACACAGAGGAAGAAAAGAAAATAGTCTGGAAGTCATTGATTCTGGATTAGTATAACCACTGCAATACTCTCAAAGCAGTCATGAGCATAGAAAGTGCTCTGGCTCCAACACTTCAGCAGATATCTTGTGGAATTTCTTATCTTGCAACTAGAAATATGGAAGGGGATGAAAATATAATGATTTTGGCCAGCTCTTTTCCCAGAACAATAATTTGCAGTTAAATGAGCTTGAAGCCTGCTGATTTTAGCCAGTTGGTCTTGATGTACCATCAAGTCTTTCCTGCCAACACTATTAAATGCATTCATTAAAGTAAGAGAGCATGGTACATACAGACTCTATCTTGCAAAGGCAGTAGGAAGGAGAGCATCACCTGCTCTAACCTTCATACTGATAAGAAGCATCAAACATAATTCAAGTGAGATATGTCGCCTGTGGACCCCCTAGGTGTGACCTGACTCTAAGGACATTGCAGATTGTCACCCTGGATAAGCCCCAGCAAAGCACTCTACCTACACATGTAACTAAGACCGAAATATCAATCTGACCTCCCTGCAGGTCATTAAAAATGTGACCTTTCAATGAGACCTTTCACTGAAATGAAATACGCATGGATATTGACAGCAATAACTGAAAAAGTAAGAAGGAACTCATCAGTCTTGCAACATGTCTTGTAAGCAGATTGGATTTTCTATGAAAAGAAAATGCTGAGAAGAATATATTTGTTTTGCCTCTCTCAGAGTCAGCTTGGACTTGTGATGTGAGAATGTTCATGGGAAGAAATCAGTAAATAATCAGACCAACACAGTTTGTAAGTGCTGCACCGGTATGTCAGCCACTGTGCAAATGAAGGGACCAGGGATATATTTGGCCTTATAACATGAAATCAGTTCAAGAGGGTGGGAGCCCAGGGGATATTTTTTCACAGATATGTCTTCTGTTACAGAGCTGCTCAAATTTAGTTTTAGAATCCTTTTCTCTCCAGAAACCACTCAGCACTAAAATGGTCCAGGGACCTTCTCAGTGGGAAGGAGGTATTTCCTATAGGCCACCCCTGCCTTCCAGGATCTTGGTGGGATAGGTGGCTGCTTGCCGTGAGCAGCTTGTGCTAATCTAGTCTTCTCTCCCTGCTGGTTCCTCAGGCCTCAGGTGTACCACATCTGGCAGTACTGGACTGTGCCTGCTGAGCACAGATAACTGGGATTGTTCCTTCCAGCTTGGGACGCAGGAAGAAGAGGTTTCTCAAGTAACTGCAAGCAGTACAAGCAGTATGCACCAGGTACAGTGGAAAATCACAGGCAGTGGTGCCTATGACTTCTACACTGGCCATCTGCTGTTTCCTTTACTGGAAACTTCAAGATGTTCCCTTGTGTTACTTGATTCCCTTTCCTTTTCAAACACATTTCCTGAGATTTTGTTTTCAGGAGTTCTCTTCTTAGCCTTTAAAACATCACCTCGGCTACCAGAAAATTAGAGAGCTCTTCATATCTTCACACCTGGCTCATTGATTCCTGGATATGTGGAAAACTACATTATAAGGTCCATGATGCCCTGTGGGGCATAGCAGGAGAAAAATGAATTGTGTTTTTAAATAGGCCAGGCAGCTGCTGCACAGAGGAGTTTCCATCCTCCTCTTCCAGGGAAGCTCAGTCAGCTCAGCACACTACTGTTCTTTGAATTCCAGGACAATTACAGGTTGGTGTTCAGAAACCATAATGCCACAGGCATGCTGCATCTTCAAATGACTCACCCTTGCTGTGACACAACCCTCAAATTCACCATGCCCCATCCACTGGCTTCCTGCTGACTCTCCCAGAGACAGGCTCTCATTAAGGTTTCCTTGCCATATTTAAAATGAGGCAATCAGTCCCTGCTGGGACTGGGCTATGCCTTTCAGACAGGAATGGGGCAGAGCAGATATGACCAGTCAGGCAGTGGCCCAGGTAGGGGCTGGGCATCATCTCATGTACCTCAGCTCTCTGTGGGACTCATTCATTGGGATCTCAGCAGAGCACAGATCTATACTCTGGAAATATATTGCTCTTTCCAGGTACTCAGACTTCTGCAAAAGGTTTCATTCCCAGTGAGGAAGAAGTCTTAAATAAACACCTGTGGTTGTCTCTAAATATTGTCAGAAACCACCAAGCACCCATGGGTATCAGCAAAGGCTAATCTGATCCCTTTGCTGCTCTGCCTAGCAACACTGAAGAAATATAGAAAATGAGCCCTATTCAGACTGGAGGACATCATAAGATATAGAGGAGGCAAGGAAGGCAAGACATCCTGCAGAGTAGCCATGGGGTCTTAATAACCTGTTTTAATGTGTGGAGAGAGGAGATACAAACCAGGATGGTGACAGTCCCCTTGGCTCAAGTAAGAGCCAAGGTATTTATTGGTCCTCTGGACCAGCAAGTCCACAGGAATGGTCAGGATCAGCCTGTGCTCAGAAGGACTCAGGGCTGACAGGAGGTCCATGAGAAAGAGCAGAGGCAAATTACCAGCCTGCACTCAGCAGACACTCCACCTGCCTCCACAGAATCATGCCCTGGGGCTCACATCCTTTAAAAAGCTGTCAAAAGACCAAAGAGAGTATAAAATATGTTCACCTTAAACACATGAAGACTAGAGGGAAGCTATGGCAGGCTTGGGCTGCAGTGCTGCCACGACTGTGGTTCCCTGCTCACTCCCACACAGGCAATACTAGGTGTCAAGCAGGTTTTCTCTTCACAGAAATGAAGGCATTGCAACAGCCTACATACAGGCATGAAAGCCAGGCAAATTGAAAGCAAACACCCATATTAAGCAGTCAGGATTATTAGACCACAGAATCTTTCCTATGAGACACAATGGATTTGTATCCCTTGGTGCCTGCCACTGAGGAGGGTGTGCCTTTCTTAAGAACATGCTTCTGCCCAGGGGTAAATTCATGACATATTTCACATCACCTACGTCAGTGTAGAAAATTTCAGATCTATTATCTTCTTCAAATATACTGTGCATAATGTGATTTCACAGGTATTTGACCTCAGAACAGTTTGCTCTATCTAACTCCGTGGTTTATGGTACTTTGTAAAATATGCAATTTTGCCTCGTTATTGTTACCACATTATTAAAAAAGGAAAGGAAAGATAACAGAAATACACAATGAAGTCCCAGAAATTCTGTCTTGGAGGATGGTTGGAAGGGTCTAAAGCACCCTTCATTGTGAGCTTTTCAGATCCTAGCAAATAAAGACATGCAACATCCTGGATAAGGGAGATGATGTTTTTCCAGCGAAAACTGCAGCAGAGAGATGAGCTGGACTCAACCAGTTTGAAAAATCAGGTGCTAAGTTAGGAAGGAATATAAACCAGTGGTGCTACCAGCCCTTCCAGGTGATAGCAGTCTTCCAGTGCAAAAAGCATGAAAAAGCACTTACAGCTTTCCCATTTTCCAGCCAGGTGACAGTAGGGACTGGAAGGCCGGTCGCTGTGCACCGCAATGTCACCATGGACCCAAAGGTGATGTTTTGGGATTCAGGAGCCTTCAGGATTCTGGCAAACACTGTAAGAGAGGACAAAAGTGCTGGTTGAATGACAATGTAAAGCTGAGGCTGGTGTCGACACGGGGGTATTCCCTCCCCAGAGGGTCTTGATGTAAGTCACAGCTCCATGAATAGAAGTAGAGCATAGAACAGGCTTCCCAGTGAGTGACATTCTTGGGAGACAGACGAGAAGGAGAAAAAAAATATTTAGTGTGGTTACATTCTGCACCTTATAAATCATAAGATTACTTCTGGAAGTTTCTGTGTCAAGTCCCAAGCCTCAGAGGAGGTAATGTACAAGAAAACCAAGAGGTAACTCTTCAGTAGCATGCAGATGGAACAGCTGACAGCAAAAAAAGCAGCACGTTACCATGCTGCCCTGCCCAGGTTGACCTGTGAAACTCTGTCCGAACCATTAAGGACTGCCAGTATGGACATGTGCCGTGATGGTTAAGGGTCAGATAAACATCTCAGT